>JAQHUG010000021.1:5604153-5619167 GCA_028555095.1 Dicrostonyx torquatus
TTCTTCTAGGCAGAATTAGTTGGGTCCTTTCAATCCATTGGTTTAGAGATCATGAAGTCTAGTTAGACAATACTGACTTCTTCTGTCTGCTAGAAAGGTAGAGGTGACCTCCCATTTTCAACACCTATCGTAAATAACACACCAAAACCTGACGTGAGAACCCAACAGACCAAACCTAAGTTCTGTCTGTAGTGTTGCCCATAGAGAATCTGACAATGTCTGGGGATATTTTAGAATGTCCTTACTAGATGATGCTATCGCTGTCAAGTACATGCAGGTCATCCCTGACACCGAATACCCAACAGTGCCTCAGACTCTTGTCTTTGTCTTCACAAAGTGGTATGCCACGAATTCAGCTTGCTGGTGTTTCTTGAGAGGATGGATAACTGGGTCTTATCCAATGGAGATGGCACATAGATTAGAAAGCAGTCACCCTGCAGCAGAGTCAGTATAACTTTCCAGGGAGAAATTACTCACCACAATTAGAGATTAATAATGGAAAAGCTCTTTGCTGAAAAACACGCAGCTGACTGTGGCTAATGCCTAAGGGAGAGCTGGCCTCAAATAGCAATTTTGACCAACCTGTATACACCTTAGGCTTTCGTATTTTACATACACTGTCATCGTTAAACCTCCATTAGGTCCCTGCCTTTGGTTACACTTCAAACAATTTAAACAGACACAAGAGCCTGCAAAGATATTGCCAGTATTCTTTCATAAGTACACCGGTGTTGTTCTTTCTGAACAGTTGTTACCCAGGGTCATCTTGCCCACCTGGAAGAATTATGCTTTTCCTGGTGAGAGCACAGGAGATTTAATAGCAGACCAGGACTTAATGGTAGCTGTGGCCCTGTGCTGTCTTGTCCCCCTGACCTGCCTGTCAGAGGTGTGTTCTTTAGGGGTGGGCCTAAAGATTGGTCAATACTGGTGAACAAAAATTTACATCCTGGCATCACAGATTTCGCTCATCTCTAGCAGTCCTAGTTAGCATACATCCTATATTTGTGGTATTATCTTTAGGTAAATTCTACAATTATGTGATTTAATTTCTCCTAAGCAAATCTCCTACTAATTTACAATTAGTAGTAAATCCTCTAGAACATCAATTCTGTTACCTCGAGTTCCTTCTACATAAACCAGGGTTGACATTCAGACAGAGCTGTGTCAAGCATCTGCTGGAAAGTAGCAACCACCCTCACAATATACCCTCCACACAGGCCTTTCCCAGAGCCTGGGGGGGGGGTGTTATAAAAATTAAAAATGCTGCAGGACCCCCGGCAGCAGTAGGCAGCAGAGACGCTGTAGGTTCCCAGGCAGTGGTAGCAGGCCATGTGGCGGCAGGCAGTGGGCCCTAAGAGCAGCCAGTCCCAGGCAGAGATGGCTGCCAGTCCCCGAGGGGTGGCTGGTCCCAGGCAGGGAGACACATGACAGGCAGGAGTCAGAGACATGGATAGGCACGCCATGTAGATTAAAGTTAAACGTTTATTAGGGTTGGGGGGGGGAGGAGGAAGGGGAGAAGAAGAGAGACAGAGAGAGAGAGGGAGAAAGAGAGGAGACAGAGGAGAGACAGACAGAAGTGGGGGGGAGGGAGAAGTGGGGAGAGAGACAGAACCTGCCTCTCCCTAGAGGAAGACAGGAAAGAGAGAACTCTCAGGCTGGAAGCTGAAGATCAGCCTGCCTCAGCTGATGGGGGCGGGACTGGGCGGGACTTTTCTCTTAAAGTGCCAGAACCATAACGGGGGGGGGGGCAGAAAAATGTCACCCCTCAAGACACATGTACTAATGTGTCTGGAACCCCTTTTCCTTTGAGCTTGGGTGGTAGAAACCCCCATATATTCGCACTGCTGGCTGAGGACGTCCAAAGCTAACTGCCTTGAAAGCTCTTGGAGGGTCACATGTCCACACTGAAACCCTGCAGGGATTGATAATGGGAAATAGAAAATCACGTCAATGTCTCAACAAAGCAATCAGGCTAGGCATGCAACTCATGTGTTTTAGGGGTCACATAAATAATGACAAGTTAACAAATAGGTTTACATTATACTTGCAAAACAGTGTCTTTCAAAGGAAAAGATGTGATTGGGATTTTAAAAGGGGCATTACCAATATTTACCTTCATGGGAATAATTTGTAAATTCATGAACAGGACCTATATAACGCCCTCAACATTAACCTTTAGTATATTGCACATAGGCAAGAGCTGCCCACTCTATTCTTAATGAGTAATTAGGAAACATTGTATACAGTCACAGACATTCAGGGACTGTGGTTCTGAATTTTTAAATCAGCAATTATTCTTCTGCTGAATATTTAATGCAAGAATCCTATTCGGCGTGCTCTCCCAGGCCAGACTGACTAAGTAGCTAATTACAGCACTGGCTATTGTGGCCTCCAAGTGTACAGATGCTCACAATAGTTAGAGGTGGCTATATTTGGTGGTGTTTAGCTACCACTGTGATACAGAGACAGCTCAATGAGGTTGTAATCATTCTTCTTTGCAGTGAGAGGAGTGAGAAGTATGTTTGCCTAAGTCCATGCTTGCTAAAAAACAAATTTGGTATCAGCTGTGACAGATCAGATTTTCCTTAGGCAACATGAATGAATGCCCAGGCAGGCTTTTCGGAGAAACTTTGGGGTGGGACATAAAGCCGGACGGTTATGATTGCTTCTCACGTGCAGTCAACTAGGTGAAAGGTGAATCTAAAACCTGAACATAGTTTTTTTTTTTTTTTTTTTTTTGCTTGTTCTTCAAGAACTCCAACCATAAATAATTCTCTTTTAAAAGCAGACACCCCAAGCCTATCACTAACTTCCTTGATAATATAAAGACTGAACAGCCACAAATGGCTCCTTTAGTCCTGGAAACAGGGTCTTGTCTCTTTTTGTGTTGTTGTGATAAACACCGAGACCAAAAACAAGTTAGCGGGCAAAGAGTTCATTTCAGCTTACAGTCCATCACTGAGGGAAACCAGGGCAAGAACTCAAGGCAAGAACCTGGAGGCAGGAACTGATACAGAGAACTCAGTGGAATGCTGCTTACAAGCTTGCTCCTCATTGCTTGCTCAGCCTGCTTTCCTATACCATTCTGGACCACTTACTCAGGGACCACCCACATCAATCATTACCTAAGAAAATGAATCCCCCACAGTCTTGCCTCCAGGCCACTGTTACAGAGGTGGTTCCTCAGTTGAAATCCTCCCTTCCCAGATGACCCTGACTTATGTAAAGTTGACAAAAATCTAGCCAACACAGGGCTCTAGAATAAGAATGCTTCTTTTTTTCTGAATTGCATTGAGGGCATCTAGAAAAAAGACATAATGCTGCTATGCCCCATCTCAAACATCCTGTACCCTGGAGGATCCTGAGTCCTCAGGGTCAGCAGTGTATTGGCTACATTTCTTGTTGCTAAGACAAAACAGCTGACAGGCACTACTTGACAAACAATGTCTACTTTGGCTTACAGTTTGAATTGTGTGTTATACATTGCTTTATTTGTTGGTCTGGTTTAAGTCCTCGAATCTTCAGTAGTTTCTCAGCTTTTCTTCCTGTTTTGGCTTGTTCTTTTTTATGTTTTGATTTTGGTTTGTTTTTCTGAGACAGGGTTTCTCTGTGTAGCTCTGGAGCCTGTCCTGGAACTCACTGTGCACACCAGGATGGCCTCTGCCTTTCTGCCCTGCTTGGCTTGATCCTGCACAAGTCTTATGTAGGTGTCCACGCTACTATGAGAAGACACTGTTTTGCTCTGGTTATCCCTGATCTATGGATCTCTCTTTTCTGCCATTTATTATTTGCGTTCTGACTAATTGTGAGCTTTTGTGTTAACTGCCATCCATTGCACACAGAATAGTGCCCAGTCCTAATGTCACATGCATTTTTTCCCAAGTCCTAGCACTCAGTAAACCAAGGCTTGTGGATCGTTATGAATCTGAATTCCAGGCCAGCCTGGTCTACATAGTAAGTGCCACACAGTGAGACCCTGTTAAATCAAAGGGGGAAAAAAAGCAAAAACAAACAAAGAAAACAAAATAACAACAACACAAACCAGCAATTTATAGTGTAACTGGAACACCAGAACTCTCTGCAGACTGTCAGAGGTAGCAATGGACAGAGAAAGGAAATGAATCTTTAACCTGCTTTACAGAGACCAACAGCAACCTGGAAGTAGATCGTCATGTTAGCACTGTCTTCCTTCTCATCTCTAGCCAGGAGCAACCTGGAAGTAGATCGTCGTGTTAACACTGTCTTCCTTCTCATCTCTAGCCAGGAGCAACCTGGAAGTAGATCGTCATGTTAACACTGTCTTCCTTCTCATCTCTAGCCAGGAGCTTTTGCAGAGAGAAGCAGGGGCCAAAGGTAGTCTGTCACTGTGAGTCTGACCCTTGCCCTTCTGGCCAGAGACCCCCTTCAGCATGAGGGGGCAGAGACTCAGCTCCACACAGCCACTCTCAACAGTCTGAAGAGTTTCCTTAATCTCTTAGAGACCTCAACTCAGGCAAACCCAAATCTATGGCTTCAGCAAAGAAATGAGTTTCAGGACTACCCAGTATGAAATACAGTCAAGAATTTATTAAACATAGAAAGGATCATAGGAATAAAAGCACACTCGAGAAATGGGCTTGGGCTTCTCTGTGAAAGAGTTATTATCTATTATTCTGGGGTTTTCTTTGGGACAGGGTTTTTCTTTGTAGCCCTGGCTGTCCTGGAACTCACTCCAGACCAGGTTGGCCTGGAACTCAGAGATCATCCTGCCTCTGCCTCCTGAGTGCAGGGATTAAAGGGCTATGCTGCCACTGCCTGGCAAGAGATAGATAGATAGATGATAGATAGATAGGTAGATAGATAGATAGATAGATAGATAGATAGATAGATAGATAGAGACTTTAACATGAATTTTTGAGTGTGAAGGGTCAGGAAAAGTATGATATTCTCAAATGGGTTTTCCGAGGAAGAGTCATGGTTAATTAGCATAGTATCAGCCAGATTGACCATTTCAGTGGCTCTCAAAACAAACCTCAAAAGTAGAAACCATTCCCCTCATTTCTCTGTCTTAGTAAGCGAGGTTGTAGGATGGCTTCTAGACACCTTGGACAGAATACAATCTGATAACAGACCACTAGGGACCTCTGCAGTTGCACAGGGCTTTCTGATGAGATTCTTAGAAAATTGCAAATTTTCAGCTCTGAAAAGAGAAGGGCCTTAAGCAGTTGGCAACTGGACTGAGGTGCTTGCTTCCCGGCTGGTAACAAGCTCTAACCCAGTGGTTCTCAACCTATAAGTCATGACCCTTTTGCGGTCAAGACCCTTTCATAAGGATCACTTAAGACCATTAGAAAACACAAATATTTTCATTATGATTCAATAAAGTAGCAAAATTAAAGTTATGAAGTAGCAATGAAAATGATTTTATGGCTGGAGGTCACCACAACATGAGGAACTGTATTATAGGTCCCAGCATTGAGAAGGTTGAGAACCACTGCTCTAACCATGATGTGGGAATTCCCCTCTGTATGCTGTGAATGCCATTGGCTAAAAGAGAAGCTTCTTGGGCCTATGACAGGGCAGAATAGAGGTAGGTGGAAAAACTAAACTGAATGCTTGGAGAAAGAGGCAGAGTCAGTAAGATGCCTTATACCCCCGGAGGAGCCAGACACTGGCACCTTGCTAGTAGGTCATGACTTTGTGGTGATGCACGGATTAATAGAGATGGATTGATTTAAGATGTAAGAGTTAGCTAGAAATATGCATAAGCTAATAGACCAAGCAGTGCTGTAATTAATATAGTTTCTGAGTGATTATTTCGGGTCTAGGCAGCCAGGAAATAAATGAGAAGCCTCCCACTACATAAGCAGACCACAAGGTGAGGGGTTCATCTTGCTTCTCCCAGCCCAAAAGGTTCCTTTCACCTCAGTCAGTCACCTTTAGAAAACCCATAAGGTCTCTCTCTCTCTCTCTCTCTCTCTCTCTCTCTCTCTCCTTTCTCTCTTACACACACACACACACACACACACAATCTCCTGCACTTTTCCCTCATGCTGTGGAAGTTTTTGGCTCAGACACTTCCTGGAATGCTGAAGGAAGCTGGTTTCTACAGGGATTAACCTTGTCTTCTCCAGGGGCTTGTGGGCTGGAGTTAACATCAACAAACCATCAGCAGTGTGTGCGGCTATGTCACTAACGTGTGCAGGCAGATTCCTTCTGAAACTATGGACAACAGCATCTTTATAATCAAGAGTCTTAAAGTGTCCCCATCCACCTCTCCTGTCCCCTAAAGCAGTTTCTCTCTGCTTTCCCAGTTTGGGGTTTTTCTAAATAAAGTGCAGCTTAAAGAAAGGTTCAATCCCTGCTCTATATTCAGACAGGTGGCCTAGTCCAGGCTCTGGTTTTAATAGCAAAACAACAACAACAAAAACAAACCCCCAAAATAAAGAGAGCTGTAGATGCTAATTTGTTTCACTTTGCCATAAATAGTTGGAATTTTTGGAATTTAACAATCTGGTCAAAGAGCTGATACTTAGAGCAAGTAATTTCTTGAAAGTCTATAAAATGGAATAGTTAGGTCTATGGTGAATGATTACTAAAACACAAAAATACTTTAAATAAAACATTAAGAAATATCTGTTCTTCTAAAGGAAGTGTTTTAAAGAGTCACTAAGCATTTAATTACTTCACAGAAAGCATACTATTGCTTCTTTATATAAAACATATTGAGTCACAAGATGAAAGTCTTGTTAAGTTACAAAATTTTGCTTTCATTGCTTAAATTTTAATAAGGATTTTCTTCTAAAACAGATACTAGAAATAAAATAAATTTTGTTCATTCTTCCTAAGAAGTCAAGAATAATAAAATGAGAGGATACAAAATGCTTTATGTTAATCAAAATGCAATACTTTAAATGTACTTTAAAATTAACGCCTAAAAGTCCAAATATGATTGTGTCGTGAGATTATCTTGATGTTTGGAGGTTATCAAGCATAAGTCTGATATATATTGTATCTAGTCTTTCTCTGTCCCACCAATCAGCTCCCAAATCATGACATGGAGACTTAGTAAGTATGAAAGCTAAGCCAATAGCTTAAGCTTGTTTTTAGCTAGTTCTCATAACTTAAATTAACCAGTTTCTTTATTTATTAAAATACAATCGAAATTCTACTATAAGTGCCTATCATCCTTTTTGAAGTAAATTGGTGCTGCCCAGGAGTAGACCTATCGCACTGGCGTGAAATGCCTGAACTCATGATGTAGACCAGGCTGGCCTCGAACTCACAGAGATCCTTGCCTGCCTCTGCCTCCCAAGTACTGGGATTAAAGGCATGTGCCACCAGTTTTTCGGGTTTATGAGGTACCATTTGTCACTTGACTGGGCGGCTGATTTCCTGTCTAGTGAGTCTTCACCATGTCTCTACTTTGTATCAAACTCCCACTGTTTTTCTAGCCGTTTAGGATTAACATTGAGGCTTTCATCTATTTGGAGTTTATTTAGTTTTTTTGTTTTTATTTTGCTTTGCTTTTGGAGACAGGGTCTCACTATGTAACTTCAGCTGGCTTGGTACTCACACAGACTAGACTGCCTCATATTCACAGATATCCCCCTGCCTCTCCCTCCTGAGTACTTGGATTAATGAATGGTGTATGCCACCACACCCAGCCTCTGGAGGTTTTGTGTGGTGTGAGAGATTAAGAGTCCAGTTTAATTCTTTAATATGTGGCCATTTAGGTTTTTTTTGAGACAAGGTTTCTTTATGTAACAGCCACCTGACATGGGTATTAGGTAGGTCTTCTAGAAGGGCAACATGTGCTCCTTACCACTGAACCATTTCTCCAGACCTCTAGTTTCATCTTCAGAGTCTCTTCACATATAGCATACTATCATCTGCAACAAAGGATATTCTAACTTACTTTCCTATTTGTATCACTTTTGTCTCATTGTCATGTTGTTCTATATAAGAATTTCAGAACTATATGGAATAGAAGTGGAAACAGTAGACAACCTTCTCCTGATTCTGATTTTGAGATAGGATTTCTTTGAGTTTTTCTTCATTTAGAAAAGTATTATCAAATGTAGATATGGATATACACACATATATATCAAATATTGATATATATTTATATATAGGTAGTGGAAGAAGCATACCTCAACTTACTAAATGCTTATATATGCATATATGTGTATATGTGCATAATCACAATCCTTATATAGGTATATATGAATTTATAAATACGTTATTTATTATATTTTTTGGGTTTTTTTGGTTTTGTTTTTTGAGACAGGGTTTCTCTGTGGCTTTGGAGCCTGTCCTGAAACTAGCTCTTGTAGCCCAGGCTGGTCTCAAACTCACAGAGATCCGCCTGCCTCTGCCTCCCGAGTGCTGATTAAAGGCGTGCGCCACCACCGCCCGACATGTTATTTATTATATTGAGGTATGCTCCTTTCACTACCAAAGGGTAGGAAGGCCAATGCTAAGATAAAGCAACAGTCAAAAAAAAATCACCCCTAAATGCCAATCACTTTAGGAAGTAAATGAACCTTGATAGTACTGTGTACAATAATATTAATAATGTACATTAATTACTATAGGTAAAAGTTGAAGGAAAAAGTACAGCAAGACTAGATACTATTTTTATAGAGAGAGAGGAAAAAGTAAAGGAGGGAAAAGTAAAGGGGAGGAATAGTAGGAATGAGGCGGCAAGAAATGAGGCAGATTTGCTAATGTAGAATGAAAAGAGATACAGAAATGTAATCAGTTAACCTAATAGAGTCCTCTGTCTCTGTCACCAGGAGCTGAGACACGGAGGCCTCTAAACTGGGCTAGCCTATGTTCTTTGGGAAAGCTTTTCAATGGGAAAACAAAGAAAAGAAATTATAGAAAAATATAAAAGGAAGGGCTGAGGAGTAAGGAGAAGGGGAGGGGAGGAGGTGAGAGAGCTCACGTGCTGGCCTGTGATATTGCCAAAGTGTTTTAAAGGGAGGAGTAAAAAAGGTGAAGGGGAAACAGTTGGATGGGGGTGGAGGATAAGGGTGCATTTGGGCTCTAGTTCTCCCCAGCCTTTTAGATGTGTGCCACACCTGTGGAAGCCTTCTGCAAGGCTAGGTCATGGAGGCTGCCCCTCTCAGTGGACTACCCATCACACGGTTGTCTTCAGGGGTCAGATTTTGAAAACTGTTATCTTTTGCTGGACCTTTGTGAGATGCTTATTAAATGTTTGAATGGGGAGGAGTGGTGGTAGAGCGTACCTTTAATTCTAACCCTGGGGAAGTGGAGGCAGGCAGATGTTGGTGAGTTCGAGGTCAGCCTGTTCTACAAAGAGAGTTCTGGGACAGCCAGGGCTGTTACACAGAGAAACACTGTTTTGAAAAACCAAACCAAACCAAACCAAAACAACAACCTCTTTGAATGGTCCTTCAGGAGTTCAGCTGCAAATGCTGGACCTGGGTTGTCCCTCCCATTCTAGGCAAGCTGCTTGGGACCTGTGTCCATGTTGTCCTGCAGACTGGCTCCAACCAGGGTTGTATCTTGTCGAATACTGGACAGCTCTGATTCAGTTTCTCCCACACAATCTAGGAGTATTTGACTGGCTGGGTTTTAGTGGAGGGGCTCATAACATGTGCTCTGAATTTCCAGAGAGTGAGGTTCATGGATGGCCTGGTACTGCTGATTCACCAACCCAGCAGAAACCTTTTGAAAAATGGAATCCATAACTATGGCTGACAATACTTAATTGCATAGTTCAGTATAGCTAACAGAATCTGAGCAGGCTAGGTAGCCTATTTTCTTAGAAGTTTTCCTATGTCTCAGGCTGGCCTCTAGTTCATGACACAGCTGAAGACAACCTTGAGCTTCTAATCATCCTGCCTTTTCCTCCACAGTGCTGGGTTTTCAGGCTGTAGACCACACCCAGGGGTCTGTGCATCTTAGGCAGTCACTGTATCAACTGAAGTACACTCCACTCTGGAACTTAAATGTTCCTAACAAAGCAAATGACAAGTGTTCGTGGTAGCCAATGAGCTGATCATTATACAGCGTGTGTGTGTGTGTGTGTGTGTGTGTGTGTGTGTGTGTGTGTTGAAATAGACCAACAAAACATCACAGCAATGTGACAAGAAGAGAGGGGTTTCCCTGGTGTCTTTCTCCCTTCTGCCACTGTTGTGTGCAACTATCTACAATCTCCCTTCCTTCCTTCCCCACCCCTGTCTTCTTTAAAATATCTGTCACTAAGAGCGGAATGCCAATTTTCTGTGACTCTCTGTTTTAAGTGTTGTTCTAGACATTCCTCCCATTTGGGGCTATTTTTGAAGAACTAATTATACGTGGACAGAATCTGTGGTTTGAACTCTGAAAAATCTATTCCAGCTGTTTCTTTCAGGTAGATGAACTATGGGGCCCTACATAGTGTGGGCTGCTCTGCTCAGTGCATCGTAAGATTGTTGAATGTTTCTGCTAAATCTGCTATTTTTTTTCTCCTTTAAATTGTATTCCCTACAATTTGGAATGCCTTAGAGTTCATTAGACACACCATGATTTTCCATATTGAAGAATAATGTAATCAATTATTACATACTGATTATTAATCAGTATATTATTAATATACTGATATTAGTGGCTGCCTATTTGCCAAGTATGATTTCATTTGCCAACTGGAGCACAATGACCCAGAGAAATGGCTGAAACAATGGGTCATTGCCCTTAACAACCTTCTGACTGCCAAGTGCCCAGATCTTGCTTGTTTGTATGCTCTGCCTTTCAGAGTTTAAAATGAAAAAGCAAAGTGGACCCAGGCAGAAGCATTTCAGGAACTATTCTGGCATTGGTATCCGAGTGTTTATTCCAGAGGGATTCCTGCAACATTGTGTACATGTGGTTTTCTCTCCCTAGAATGTTTTTTTTTCCTCTCCTAATGGGAAATTTTAATTTGTGCTGTGGCCCATGACAGCATGTAGTATTTGCTCAGAATGTGTTAATGGAATGAATGACTATGAATGAATGAATGAATGAATGGCTCCTTCATCTCTCCCCCAAGTAATTTCTCCCTTCCATCTAACTTGGAACCTTCTAATGTACTTTTTTTTTCTTGCTGTGATAAAATACTTGGTAAAAAGCAACTTAAAACAGAATGTGTTTCCTTTCTTTGGCTCACAGTTTGAGGCACAGGATCCTGGTGGAGAAGGAAGGAGGAGGTACTTGAAGCAGTTGCTTGCACTGTGTCTGAAGTCAGGAAGAAAGCAATGCACACATGCTGCTCGGCTCCCTCCCCACTTACACAGGTCCAGATCCCAGTGAGGCAGTCACTCACAATGGATGGATCTTCTCTTTCAATAACACAATCAAGGTAATTCCCAAAGGGCATACTGAGCAGTTCATCTCCAGGTGATTCCAGATTCGGTTAAGATGGCAACACTGATCATCACACTTTCAAAAGTGTCAATCATTTCCCTTATACTCTCCCATTTTGCCTCCTCGGTTGCCTCTCTTCTGCAGAAAGACTCTTGATCATTGGTGCTATTGCCTGCCAGGAGAAGCACAGTGTCTGAAATGTAGCGAACACTTAACAAACTCTACCTGAATTGACTTGAACCTTTGTCTACCCTTGAATATCTGATTATCTACTCCATCTGTGCCATTTAAATGCCCATCCTCCATTGCAGACATCTCTAGTTTCACATGATGGGATGGTCCTGTATACTATTACTACCTATGCAGTACCAGGAAGCATACTCCTCTGGTTATTATTTCTTTAACATTTTACTTTATTTTATTTTATTCAAGACAGGAAACTGTGTAACTCAGGCTGGCTTCCAACTTACTATCCTTCCGCTCCTGCCTCCTGTGTTTAGGGGTTTTAGACCACTCCATGATGCCTGGCTTTATTTTTTGCTTAGATCCTTTTATTGAACCCTACATTTCTAGTTTGTTTCAAGATCTAAAGAACCTTTGGAAATGTAAACTATAATGGACTGTGTTTAACAACAAAAGGCTTATTCATTTCAGCAGCCTTTGGAGATCCCAGTTGGCTCTTTGTCCTGTGGAATCTCAAAGTAAGGCAAACCTTCCTCATATCCAACCCTTTCCTGCTTGAGGGAAACCTAGAAGCTAGTGCATCCTTGTATGGGAAGAGATACTTTTAAACGGAGACTGTGCTTTCGGTTTCCTGGCCACCCAGACTCAAACAATCACATAGAAACTGTATTAATTACAACACTGTTTGGCCAATAGCTTAGGTATATCTCTAGTTAGCTCTTACATCTTAAACATAACCCATTTCTATTAATCTATGTATCATCATGAGTCTGTAACCTACTGGTAATATTCTGGCATATTTCTTCTCCTTTGGTGGCTTACATAGTGTCTCTTTGACTCTGCCTATTCTCTCTATCTCTGTTTGGATTTCCCATCTGGTTTTGCTCTGATAAACCATTGACTGAAACAGTTTTATTCATCAACCAATAAAAGCAACACGTAGGCCAGATGGTGATGGTGCACACCTTTAATCCCAGAACTCAGGAGGCAAAGATAGGCAGATGGATCTCTGAGTTTGAGGCAATCCTTGTCTACAGAGCAAGTTCCAGGGCAGGCTCCAAAGCTACATACAGTAAAACACATTTTTTTCTCTCTCTCTCTCCCCTTCCCCTTCTTTGATTTTTCGAGACAGGGTTTCTCTATAACTTTTGGAGCCTGTCCTGGAACTAGCTTTTGTAGACCAGGCTGGCCTCACAGAGATCTGCCTGCCTCTGCCTCCCGAGTGCTGGGATTAAAGGCGTGTGCCATCACTGCCCTCTCACCTCCCTATTCTTAAGAAAAGTTTGACTGATCTTTCTTCAGGGTCATTGATTCACCCACATGTGTTATTAAGAAAAAACCCGAACAGAGAGGGCATTAGAAATGAATGATGCATGAAGAGGTCTATCCTGTCATAGGAGGGCAGATCTCCCGGAGACCTGTGTCTGGGTTGAATTCTAGAGTATTAACACCTTGGCTTTGAACTGCCTTTTGTGATTGTTACCTTTCAGTGTGAAGTGTTTGATTCTTATCTGAGTCCTTCCTGAAAGGATTCCAGGGCATTTGCAAAATTTAGCACTGAGAGGACCTGGCACACCTGGAGGCCTCAGGGCTGAGGTCTGCTTAAGCAACTGATTCCTTCAGACCGCTCCAGATAAGAGGTTTTGATAGAGGGGAATTACTGGCTAAAGGTGTGAAGTGTGCAGCAATAAAAAAGCTTTTTAAGTTCCCCAGCAGCTTTTGCTAAGCCTAAATCCCTCCTAGAGTGACTCTTTTTCTTCTCCAAACCTGCACAAAACAGAACACCAACACAGGTGTCTTTGTGGCTTTTAGGTATAGGACCACTGCTCGTAGATTAGAAGAGATAGGGTTTTTTGTTTGTTTGTTTGGTTGGTTTGTTTTTGTTTTTTGTTTTTTTTCCCGAGACAGGGTTTTTCTGTGTAACAGTCCTGACTGTCCTGGAAGATCTTATGTCCTGATAGACCAGGCTGGCCTCGAATTCACTGAGATCCGCCTGCCTCTGCCTCCCAAGTGTTGGGATTAAAGGCCAGCACCACCACTGCCCGTCTAGAAGAGATAGTTTTTAAAATAGACATTAAATGGGCTTTGTGATGGTTAGAGTCATCCAAAGGTGAAACATTTGCAGTCTGTGACAGCAACCAGGCAAAGGCTAAATAATCCTGTGGGGAGTGTTGACTGACCTAAGTATCAGAGGAAGGCTGCCCTTATGGACATTGACAGCTTCCTCTCAGTGTAGTGTCCTTCGGTCCACCCCACTGGGCTTAATACACTGGTCATTCAGGGTAGCAGGGTCAGGAATAGTCCTGTGTAATGGAGAGAGAGTGTTTGCAGGAACAGATCTAGATCTGCGCCATAATCCATGATTTTCCACCCCTTTTCTGAGAGAATGTGGTTCACTTTACAACACTGTTTCTTCACTCTGAGAGAGTGTGCGCCTTCACACCCACTACCTGAGATGTGCAGGCACGAAGTAGACAGCATGGAGCGACCAGTGGGTGGAGGGGCTTGCATTAACAGTGTTTGTAGGTGTTAGTGCAAAGCAGCTTAAAAGTTTGATCCATCAAGTTTAAAAATTGACCTCTAAGATCTTTGATGGCTATTTGTTAAAGTGTTAACAAAAGGTCATTGTAGTCCTGTTGTTGACATAATTTTTATAATAACAGTAAAATAATGCTGTTCGTCACTTAAAGTTCCTTCTGAATGAGGTGATTACAGAAGATTTCATTTTTACTCTACTTTCCCCTTAAAATTCTTCTGTGGCTATGTTATTATAAAGATATTAATGAAGGTGAAGTGTGGAAGGAAGGAGTTGAATCCTCATACCCAGAGATGATGGTGCTATCATTAGTTTGCCAAGCAGATGTGACTATTGATGAAGCATCTTAAGGTACTTCTTTAGCTCTGTCACACAAGTAGGACAACTGGCAAGTGTTTTATTATAAATGATAAGAAAAATCTTTATTTTTATTTTATGTTCATTGGTGGTTTGTCTGCATGTATATTTGTGTGCGGGTGTCAGAAACCTTGGGACTTCAGTTACAGACATTTGTGAGTATCAAGTGTGGGCTGGGAATTGAACCCCGGTCCTCCAGAAGTGCAGCTAATGCCCTTAGCTCTTGAGTTATCTCCCCAGCCCTGACAAGGGGAATCATTTGGATAGAAAAAAAGACATATTTTCAAAATTCCAGGTACATGGAAAAATATATTTGAAAAAGATTGAGACAATAAA
Organism: Dicrostonyx torquatus; assembly: GCA_028555095.1. Taxonomy (NCBI): domain Eukaryota; kingdom Metazoa; phylum Chordata; class Mammalia; order Rodentia; family Cricetidae; genus Dicrostonyx; species Dicrostonyx torquatus. The sequence goes on from JAQHUG010000021.1 coordinate 5,618,897, forward strand.
TAAAACACTTTATGGTAAACCTAGATGTTTGCTTAGCCAAGGATGATATAGCAGTGGTAGACATAAAAAAATTAAGCTTTCTTTAACTCAAATGTTACTGAAAATGAGAAAGATTGTTAAGGGTGAATTAAAGAGAAATGTGGTCAAAATCCAGCTTCCCTCAAATGTCCACTAAATGGATTCTCCTCTGGGCATCAAGATATCTACACCCGGAAGTTAGCGCAATGACGCCTGCTCTTGTTAGTCCTTATTTCTGCAGTGAGGCCAGGAA
>JAQHUG010000021.1:5628961-5644915 GCA_028555095.1 Dicrostonyx torquatus
GGAGATTTCGCTGTTTCCTTGGCAAAGTTTGTGTGATTGAGAAGGGGAAGCAAAGAGGAAGTGGGAGATGCTTTCCAGGGAGAGCTGGGAGATATTAATTATGTGGTAGTGACACCACCTGGTCGTCCTGGGAATCTTCCCGCACGTGGAACATTAGGAAAACTCAGTGGACTTTGGTTTTCTGCATAAGCTGTGTTAGATGCTTTTAAAGTTACACAGGAAATGCAAGGGCCTCCCTGACCTTGAGAGACTCAGTCCTCTAGATAACAGAAAAACCAACTTTGATTCTGGAGAGTGGGGTCTGTGGGGATCCTGAAACCTAGGCTTTTCGGAGACTTCTAATAAACACTCAGATATGGTATTCCTGATAAAATACGCAAGAAACCCAGAAAACCCAGATCATTTGGAACTCACAAAAAAAACCTCCTACGAGGAAGATATCCTTGTAGGTCTGATGGGAAATAAAGAAAAACAGCAGTATGATATGATTAAAATTTAGCTTTTCTGGAAAGCCTCTTCTGTGGACTCTCGGGCTCATCACAATACTAAAGCCAGGAAACCAATGCAACCCGTGCTGTCATGCAGCCCTGTAATCCTAGGACTTGGGAGGCTGAGACAGGAGGATTTCAAGTTTGAGGGCAAGTTCAGCTATATAGTGAGTTTGGAACCAGCCTTAACTACATAGTAAGACTTTGTTGAAGCATTTATTGAAGATATTCTTTTATCAATAAAAACTCGGGGGTCAGATATTAAAGAACCCTGATAGATCCACGGAGCTATGGAGAAACGAACAGCTGTCCCTGCCTGCTCACACTTCCAGGTTGAAAATGCTCTCAAATCTTTCTAAGCCCCTCCCTATTCTTTCCTGTGTCTCTCTATCCTAATCTGGATCAGCCAAAAACTCTATGGTTAATTCTGGCCAGTTGAATGTCGACTACACCCTCAGATCCTCTGATTCGAGGTCTAACTTTATGGGCAATCTCAGGAGTGTCGGAGTGCAAGCAAGCTATCCCACAGCACCCTGTCTCAAAACAGGGTAAAGATTAAGAAAATGAACAGCACTGGGACAATGGAATAAGGGGCCATTCCAGCTTGGGTGGGACATTCTGATGGTTACATGTGCAGCAAGCCAACTTTCTACTACTGGGGAAAATGCTTGAGACAATCAGTTTACAAGAAGAAAAGTTATAGTTTGACTTACCATTTCAGAGGGCTTAGTTCATGCTTTCTCAGGCATGTTGCTCTGGGCCTGTGGTGTACAGCATATCACGGCAGAAACATACGGTGCAAGAGACTTGTTCATCTCAAGGTGTCCAGGAAGCAAAGAGGGGGAAATAGCGTCACCACATCCCCTCTAAGAGCATGCGTCACAGGGAGCTAGCCTCCTTCCACCAGGCCTCATATACTAAAGTTCTAGCACTTTCTAGTAGTGCCATGGGGTGACAAGTGAGGTTTGTCACAAGTGAACTTTTGGAAGATAGTTATGATCCAGACTGTAGTAATATGCTACTTAATAGTGATACAGTTATCCAATTTAATTTTTACTCTAGATTCCTCTAGAACAAATGAAATACTCTCAAACCTGTACTTTTGATACCTCGTTATAATCATATTCCTCTTGCTTTTACTAAATCTATCCCTAGGGTCTTGCCAGAAGAATGGAGAACACTCTAAAATCTTCAGAATTATGGACTTAATATAGATCTTGGACTTATAAGTCCTGGAAGGAAAAGCTAATAAGAGAGTTTGAGAAGTAAAGCCGGGGGTGGGGATAATGACAATATGACAACCAGAAGTTAGTATCTGTATGATGTAGTGGCCAGCCTCAGGGACTAAGATTAAAAGGGGAGAAGAATTGTCATTAAAATACAGGATTAGGGCTGGAGAGATGGCTCAGCGGTTAAGAGCACTGCCTGCTCTTCCAAAGNTGTGTGCATGTGCACGTGTGTAGTGGTGCATACTTATCCCCGTATGCTCACACAAAGACCACAGAGAACACTCCCCTCTCAAGACAGAGTCTGTCACTGAACTTGGAGGTAGACTGGAAACCAGCAAGCCTCAGTGTTCCTCTGGTCTGGTCACCAGGCCTCACAGCATGGGTTACAGGTGCATGTGCAGCCACACCCATCTTATTCTGTGGGTCCCAGGGCTTTGAACTTGGGTCCTGGAACTCAGAGCATGTGCTCTCTCCCAGTGAGTCATCTTTCCAGTCCTACACAAAGATTTTATTATTATTATTATTATTATTATTATTATTATTATTATTATTATTATTTTGTGGTTTTTTTCGAGACAGGGTTTCTCTGTGTAACAGACCTAGCTGTCCTGGAACTAACTTTTTAGACAAGCCTGGCCTTAAACTCACAGAGATCTGCCTGCCTCTCTGCCCCAAATGCTGGGATTAAAGGCATGCACCACCACTGCCGAGCAAGAAAACCAGTTGTTAATCCAGACTTTCAGAACAGCAATAACAAGGGCTTGTGCTTGGTTCCACGCTTTAGCAAATTTCATCCCGTCTCTCACAGATGCCCCTGACCTCACAGCACAGACTCTCTCTCTCTCCTGCACACACCAAACTGAGATGCTAACGTCACTGCTACTGAAATCGCAGCCAGCACTGGAACCTGGTTTTTCTAATAGAAGTTGCTGTGACTTTTTTTTTTCAACTTCTCCAAAATTTCGTGTGAATGAAATAGTGTCCAACAGGGGAGCTAAATACCTACCAAATGTTTTTGCTGTCAAATATTAGTGTTCTAGAAGGTTCTGGAACTGTCTCATACCTGCCTGCCTGTGACTGGTTGAGTGAATGCTTGAAGCATTCATTCCACCTGCACACAGTTTGAAAGGGTGAAAAGCCACACGTGCACATCTTGCCACTGCAGAAGTAAGTGTCTCTTCTCAGAGAGCCTTGCATGACATACAGCACTTCTCATGGCCTCATAGGATACAAAGCTGGATAGTGTCTGGTTATCTTTTCTGCTAGCCACAAGATGGTACCATTGCACAGCCTAGAGAGAGCATCCGTCAGAGGAGACCCTCTAGTGGATGCAGCTCCTGTTAAATGTCCCACAGACGAACCTTGTCTTTATCATCTACAGTATAAACATATTGCTCTCATTCCCCAACGAAAGACCGGAAATGTCCATTTCTTGTAACTTGACCTGTTTTGTTTCTCTCACCTCCACCACGTGAGGATTCTGTTTTGCTTACTGGAGCCTTAGGATCACCTTCTCTTCTACTGAAGGGGAAACTTGTCATTTGAATGTTGGGAGTCACTGAGGCTTGACTGAAACCCCGTTACCCTGTAAACCTGTGCATGGTCCTTCCCTTTCAGAAGGGGCTGACTCTTGGAGGCATGGGAACCAGCTCTCCAAAGAGGATCTGAAGTTTATTTCTGTAACACGAAGAATGACTGAGAGCAGTATGTTATGTTGTAAGACAGAATTTGGACTTAAGATGTAGCAGAGTGAGTGGACCATCACTTACGATAGTGGGAAGCTGGAAACACAATGGTAAGGAGTTAAGTGGGATGGCCACATCAGAGATATGCCGCTTCAGAAGACGCCAGCTAAGAATGTCTTATCAAGTAGGGCAATGCACAAGACATATCGTTAAGTAAAAAAAAAAACCCCAACATTACAAAGCAGTGCATTCAATTGCATGTATGTGTTTCTGGAAGGGCTACTAAAAAGGGGGGCAGTAACAGCAGCTCCATCTAATGTGGCTAATTTATTTTTTAGAGTAGCATCTACGCTTGCTGCTTTGGGAATGTGATCTTTCATCCAGCAGATGAAATGATGCTGTAGCCAACTTGGCTCTTCTTCCTCAACTCACAGGAGGAAGAAGAGATGCCTTGATTGACAGTTTCCTCAGAATGATGTGTAAAGTGCCCTATGGAAGGTATGTAAGGGACACAGCTGCCACATGTGAGCTTTGCATAGGTAGAATTCACTCTCTTCAGGGCCTCAAGTGGGTCTGTGTGAGATCATGTGAGATGCTCTTTTAGGAACTGACCCAAAATTTGTCAGAAGTATAATTTCTATATCTGTATCTCTCTCTCATATATCTGTATGTATATATATATAAAACATACACACATATATATTTGCAGATATAGATATAGTGTATGTGTCACCTGAGTATTAGTTCTTTTAAAATGTACTACAAAGTTGAAGGCCAGGACAGTCAGGAACACAGAACATGAAGCTGATCGTCAGCCCACCGTTTTGCTTCAGAAGGTTAAGTAGAGTAAGGCCTGGGACACAGAAATGTTGCATAGAGAGTGGGCCCTTGTTCAGTCCCAGCTGCCCGACTAGCTTACACCCGAAATAACCACACAGAAACTGTATTAATTAAAACACTGCTTGGACCATTAACTCTAATTTCTTATTGGCTAATTCTTACATCTTAATTTAACCCCTTTTTATTAATCTGTGTATCGCCACATGACTGTGGCTTACCGGCAAGATTTTAACCAGTGTCTGTCTCAGGCAGAAGATCCATGGCCGCTATCATGCTGCCCTTCTTTCTAGTGTTCAGTTCTGTCTTCTCCGCCTACCTAAGTTCTGCCCTATCAGGTCCAAAGCAGTTTCTTTTTTTTTTTAAAATATTTATTTATTTATTGTGTATACAATATTCTGTCTGTGTGTATGTATGTCTGCAGGCCAGAAGAGGGCACCAGACCTCATTCCAGATGGTTGTGAGCCACCATGTGGTTGCCGGGAATTGAACTCAGGACCTTTGGAAGAGCAGGCAATGCTCTTAACCACTGAGCCATCTCTCCAGCCCCAGTTTCTTTATTCATTAGCCAATGAAAGCAACACAAGAACAGAAGAACCTCCTACACCACAGAAATGTTTGTTTTCTACAGTGATGTTTCAGAGAAAGGGAACTGGAAATGGAGGAAGAGCTTTTCTTTTGTCCCGACTGCCCAGTCCCAAATAAACATACAAAAGCTTATATTAATTACAGAATACTTGGCCTATAGTTCAGGCTTATTACTAACTAGCTCTTAGAACTTAAATTAACCCATTTCTATTCACCTATATTCTGCCACGTGGTTTGCGGCTTTACCCGTCCTCTAGCATATTGCTTCCCTGGTGGCTGCTTGCATCTCTCTCTTCACTCTGCCCTTCTCCCCTGTATCTTCAGTTTAATTGTCCCACCTAGCCTTACTCTGCCTTGCTATTGGCCAAATCTTCTTTACTATCAACCATTGAGAGTAATACATATCCACAGTGTACAGAAGGATTATCTGCAGCAGGAATTGTTCTAACTCCTTTTGTAACTTCCATTAGAGCAGAAATGCCTGGCCGGGATGGCATTCAGTCAGAAAGTAGTTTCAATCATCAGGGCCTCCTCTGCATTTTAGCAGCAAGATCAAATGGTAGATGCTTGTAGGAAGAGACTTCAGCATCACTGTTACTTGTTCCATTTGTCTGATGGCCTGGGAAGCATCTGTAAAAGGGTACATGTGACAGTGTAACCAACTGAAGTCCTAACCCTGTACTAAGAATTCTTTAGTCCCGAGTTATTTAGCTTTCTGTTGCCCGAGGCAATCACTTAGTAAAGACACAGGCTGATTTTGGCTCACAGTTTCAGTGGTTCCAGCCCAGGTCATTTGATTGGGGTTTGTAGCCAGGCAACCCTGCCTATGCACACAGTGCAGCCAGAAAGCAAACAAGAGAACAAAGATGCCAGGGTACCACAATCTCCTACAAGAGTGCATCCCAAATGATGGAAGACTCTCCTGTAAGTGGCTGTCTTTTAAAGGTCCTACCATCTCCCCTGACAGTGAGACCTTCATATTTAAGAGGTCATTGGTAGGCGGTATCTGAGAACAATGTTTCGCATCCCCAGGCCCCACAGTGCTGCCAGGAAGGGCCAGTTTCACATAAGAATTGCTGAAAGCTTCAGAAATCTCAGAACCCCCTGTTTTCACATGCTTGGAACTCAGGAAACACATAGCCACCTTCCTGGGAGTGAACAATGTTCTGAGACATGGTGTTGGATGGCAATCAGACTGGCCTCAAACTCACGGAGATCCAACTGTTTCTGCCCCATGAGTGCTGGGGTTTAAGGCATGCGCCATCACCACCCGGCTAGACCCAGTTTACATTTCTGTGCCTTCTGTAGATACTGATGGGAGACTACTAGTACCTATCCCAGGGACTTCACGGTCTATTATATAGAGGCTAAGAGGGTGGTGGCATTGCTGCCACTATGACGGGAGGTGGCAGGAACATGAGTGGGACGAACAACAGCAGCAGATTCTGTCGAGGCTAGATGGACTCTCAGAATTATATCTCACTTCCCAACTATTTTTAGAGGTCTCTGGGAAAGTAGTCTACTTCAGCAGATTCAAATCCTTCAGAAATACTGCTGGCAGCAAGACATTCCCCTTTTGGTCACCAGACAGTCCCCCAAATAGGTTGAATCTAGAAAGTTCTAAATCTGAGACAAAGTTTTTAATGCATAGTAGTTAGAATTTAAGTGCAAACACGGTGGGATTTTTTTTTTTTGGTGCTGGCTTTTTATATGCACAAACGGCTCATCATTCTTGGCTGCTCTCCATTAACAAGGGGGCAGCTGTCTTAACAGCAGGTGTCTGTTCATCCCTCCAGGGCACCATCCACTTGGTAAAGCCTTTGGTGAACTTGTCAGTCTCTTTTCTAACCGAATCCCATTCCTAACTGCACCAACCAAGACACCGCTCATCCAGGCACTTAGTGAAATTCCACAATACTTTGGTAAGTGCACTTGGAGGGCTTCGTCATAACCGGGGTGATGAGAGTCTTCTTGCCCCTCCCCCGTTGGTCACATGATTTTTAGATGCATGGGAAGTAGAAATACAGGGCCTTCTTTCAAAAGGCAGAGAGGAAAACATCATTAAAGATACTTCAATAAAAATATTAAGGGTTTTTCTTTCGTCTATAGTCTTTTTTTCTTAACTTGTTATAGTGTTTAAAAATTGGTACATAAAGATAGTCTTGAAATAAAGATAGTGATGAAAATTTAAAATTTTAACATCCGTCTTTATATTGTCAAAGTCAATTTCATTCTTTTGGTTTTAAAATAAAATATTTTGACATAGCGCAGTGCTGTTTATTATATAAAGCTGATGTTTGAAGTGCATATGCATTGCGGAATGGTTAAATCTTGCTGATTAACAGATGCATTACCTCACATAGTTATCATTCTTGTGGCGAGAGCAACATAGCATCCCTCTCTCTCCATCTCTCAAGAACATAATTAACTGAGGTCAGCTGGGAGGCAGGAGGAATGAAGGGAACACATGGCCTAGAGCCTTTGCTGGTGTTTTCATGAGAAGCAAAGGGAGGGGGAAGGAATGGCCTCTGACTTTCCCTGTGACTATCTAGTGGTAAGGATTCTGGGGGACTCTGAGCTACAGGAGTGCTTCCCTAGCTGTCGGGTACCTGACCTTGGAGTCATGAGTGCTGAGGAATATCGCCTCTCACTAGGAGCCAGCCTGGAGACATGCGTTGGAGTATCTCTCTAGACAGGCTGGTCTGCAGAGCAAAGTCATACTCAGAGATACCTGGCCTATTGATTCTCAGAATTAACTAACCATGGCATGGACACTCCCAGCCTGGTCCACAATGTCCCCAAGATGTAAAAGCATCATTAAACACAGACAATTAAAACACATGATTAATACAACACATGTAGCAGAAACTCAAAACTAAAACTATTTAATACATCATGATGGTGGCAACAGAGTATGAGACCTGGTACTTCTGAACAAAGGGCCCCTTGTCCCTGAAGCTGGCCATGTCTTTTCTTTTGCAACTTTCATTTGCTTTCTTTTGTTGCTGAGACAGGGTCTCACTATGTAGCTCAGGCCAGCTTCAAATTCACTATATAGTGTTATGGGAATTGGGCCCGTTAAGCCAATGGTATCGGGTGACTTAGCCCTGTGGGCGTGGTCTTCTCTGGGTAAGGGAATGTGATGGGATAAGCACTGAAGATGAGGGTTGCTCTCTCTCTCTCTCTCTCTCTCTCCCTCTCTCTCTCTCCCTCCCTCCCTCCCTCCCTCTCTCCCCTCTCCTCCCCTCCCCTCCTCTCCTCTTCTCTCTCCCTCTCCCCCACCTCTGTCTGTCTCTGCGATGGTGTGGGAACGGGCAGAGCCATGACTTGGAGTTCCCCTTGGTCCTTGAGGAACGAGGTCATGGTGCAATGTCGGAGAGCTGGTTCCCCAGTGGATCTGAGGAGCAGCTTGTGACGACCCGGACTCCTCCTCCTGTCTTGTAATCATTGTGCACAGATTTGATTTAGTAAAAGGTAAAACAGTCTTCAGGATTCCGGCTATAATATAGCTCAAGGTAGCTTTGCCTCAGAATTCTCCTGCCCCAGATTCCCTAGGGCTGGAATCACATGTGTGCCAACATGAATTCCTTCCAAATCAATTCCTCCTGGCTCCATTACACACAGAGCAGAAACAGGGTTGGTTTATAAGTGTTACAAAGTTCCATCTTGAAAGTTACAGGGATCTCCCAGGATCAGGGCAGACAAGACTAGAACCAGGCCTCTCCAGGGTCCAGAAGGAGACTCAAAAAGACCAAGGTGCAGGCCTGGCCAGCTGAGGTCAGCAGACAGGCAAGGCTGAACATCAAGGATTTCATGGTAGGAAGCAATGGTTTAGCAAGAATTTGTTCAGTTCTATGTAGGATTGAGATGCAGCCTGCACTTTTGAAGCAAAGGACTGAGTCTCTAGTGGCACTCAGGACAACAAGTAAGATTCATCTTGTAGAACATGAGGAAACTTTTAAAGGCAACACAAAGTAATTTCTATTCTACAAGGATGCCTTTAACCAAAGTGCCACAGTGAGCAGTGGGAGAGACAGGACAAGGGACAGAGGCAACTTGGAAGGCTGTATCAGTAGTCTAATATAGAGCAGACCCCAGTGAGAGCTCAGCAAAAGGAGACCAGCCTATGGACAGAGGGGAGTCCCTGCTGGCAGGTCTGGCAGGGAAAAACTTCCAAACTATTAACATTGGGTTAGGTTTACACAGACCCCTAGGTATGGCGTGTACAGACAACATATGGAGTGTGAGAGTATTAGCACATGTTAGGAGAGGCCAGGACTTAGGAATGAGGTGGTATCTGGTGAGAGAAATGTGGGAGGTCTGGGGACAGGAGGGATTTGGCAGCGCCTCCTCCAGAAGGGCTCCATCGATAGCTGCTTGCAGGCCTTGAGTCTCTCCAGCCAGGATTTGCCCCAAGTGGACACAGGAAAGGTATTGTTCCTCTTAGGCAAGCCTGGAAACCAGTCAGACTATAAGGTTGTATCAAAACATTTATACAAAGACTTTTAGAAAATTTATCAAGATACTACATTTTTCTTATTATAAAAATATGAATCTTAGGCCAGGTGGTGGCCTTTAATCCCAGCACTTAGAAGGCAGAAATAGACCGATCTCTGTGAGTTTGAGGACAGCCTGATCTACAGAGCAAGTTCCAGGACATGCTCCAAAGCTACAGAAAACCCTGTCTAGAAAAATTAAATAAATGAATAAATAAAAATCTGAATCTTATACATAAGTAAAATGGAAAAATCCAAGCAAGTACAAATTTGAGTCACTGTTAACCTTTAATATTTTATCTTTGTATCTCCCTTGATTTGCAAAAACGTGAGTCTTTTCATTATTTTGGAGGAGCCATCTCTATTACTTTGGGGGTTTTCAACCGATTAATGTTCCTCACGATCTTGTGTGCTTATCTTGAGCCTCCCTGGAAGCAGAACTAAAAGTGCTGCTCGCGTTGTAATCCCTAGTACCTTAGAACTTACTCTTGAAGTCTTCATCAAGGGCCAAGCATTGGTGAACAGAAAATGGGTACTTGGGTACTTCACAAAGTGTACATGGGAGTTGGGTAGTGGGCATTCCTTTAATCTCAGCACTTGGGAGGCAGAGGCAAATGAATCTCTGAGTTTGAGGCTAGCCTGGTCTACAGTGTGAGTTTCAGGACATTCAGGGATACACAGAGAAACCCTGTCTCAAAATAAGTGTACATGGAAGATGATGGAAGATGATTGAATGAAGTATCTGATAACAATTCAGTTTATATAATTAAATACAAGCACCATGCTGCATTCATTAAAGGAAACTAATATACATATTTGAAATGCATACATATTAAGTATAGTATGTTTTCCATCTCAAACCCCTGACCATGTCTTTCTACACCAGTTACGAGTTTGAGATTCATTAGATTCTCAGAGAATAGAAACTGTGACCAAACTTAAATTCCTGAAAATCTTGGCAATTTGAAACAGGGATTCAAATGAACCCAGTCTAGAGAGAGTCGATTTAGAGATAAAGTCCTTCAGATGATTGAAAATCTAGTAAGAACCATGAAGAAGTGCACAACACTGGAGCAGTGATGAGGACACTGAGGCAGTAATGAGGTCACTGAGGCAGTGAAGAGGCCACTGGCACAGGGATGAGACCCCTGGGGCAGTGATGAGGCCACTGGGGCAATGATGAGGCCACTGGGGCAGTGATGAGGTCACTGGGGCAGTGATGAGGCCACTAGGGCAGTGATAAGACCACTGGGCAGTGAAGAGTCCACTAAGGCAGTGATGAGGCCACTGGGGCAGCAGTGAGGCCACTGGGGCAGTGATGAGACCACTGGGACAGTGATGAGACCACTGGGGCAGGGATGAGGTCACTGGGGCAGTGATGAAGCCACTGGGGCAGTGATGAAACCACTGGGGCAGTGATGAAACCACTGGGGCAGTGATGAGACCTCTGGGGCAGTGTTGAGGCCACTGGGGCAGTGATGAGGCCACTGGGGGCAGTGATGAGGTCACTGGGGCAGTGATGAGGCTGGTGTAGAAGATGTGGAAGAGCGTGATGCAGACGATAGTTTCCCTGTCCTGTAACCTCTTCCAAATAACCACTCTGAGGTTTATATTAATTGTAAATGCTCAGGCAATAGCTCAGGTGTATTACTAACTAGCTCTTACATTTAAAATTAACCCATAATCCTTATTTTTGCTCTGCCACATTCATCTCCTGTTGTCTGTCTACATCTTCTGGTGACTCCTCTGACTCTCCACCCTTCCTCATCCCATCATTCTCAGTTTGGCTTTCCCATCTAGTATCCTGTTCAGCTACTGGTCAGTCAGTTTATTTATTAAACTAATCACAGTGTAAAGGACTATTTCACAGCAGCATGATGCTGCAGTAGTCTGTGGGAATGATGCTCTTTACTCAGTGCAGATAGCCCGTGGACAAGGAAGCTCCTTGTTGATACAGAGCCCACAGATGTACGAGCTTGGGGGGGTTAATGTGCTACTGATTTGCATTTGGCTTCAGATCTCTGATTCCTTTGACTATCTCTCCACTCACGTGTTGCTTTTTAATTATTTGTTTTCTTGTCATGAACATGGGGGCTTTGTGTCTGTTAGATGAACCTCATTCAGATGTGGGTCATGGTTGTAACTCATCAAGATCCTTTAGAATCCTGATTTGGTCACTGAGACTCTAAGCCAACTCGGCCAGCCATGTGTGCATGTGATCAGCTTGTTAGTTACATTACAAACCTCTGTAAGAGGTGAGGAGTGAGGGACCAAGAGCCAGCCACTCCAGCTAGGGGTTACCAGAGCTGGGTCTTTTGACCTTCAGGCAATCTTCCTTCTCTGAGGAACAGTTCTCACTGAGGAACACTTTATTTATTTATTTTGGTTTTTCAAGACAGGGTTTCTCTGCAGCTTTGGAGCCAGTCCTGGAACTAGCTCTTGTAGACCAGGCTGTCCTGAGGAACACTTTAAAACTCTGGGTAGATGTATTAGAACCCACAGACAAAGACCTGTCTCTCAAGTTGATATTACTGTTTCCATTTCTCAGAGGAGACTCTCAGGAAGGATTTCTTTTCCAAATGAGAGAGAGAGCAAAGCAAGTGCTACACACGAGTTCTCCCAGAGGATACTTATGTGAGAAAGATAATCTTCCCTCTCTGAGAGTTTTCCAATATCTTTGAGGCTATGTTTTTGGATGACTGAAGAGGGTGGGTGAACAGGATTATTAAATGAAGAGAACCCTAGGTTCGAATGGGTGAAGCTGCTCAGCCAAGTATGAGAATTCCACGATGGAACTGGTTTCAGAAAGGGTAATGCTACGGGAAAGCACGGAAGCCTCACTTGGGATCCTGACTTGGGATCTCTGGATTTCAATTTAGAGAGGCCGAAGGAGTTTTCGGTTTCTTCTTTGGCACGTAATTTGTTCTGTTTAATTAAAGTTTGAGCTACATCAAGAAGATGTTGATTACTGTAACTGAAAAGTGTTTGAAGAAGTCTATTAACTAGAAACAAAATTACTGCCTTGTCAGCAAGTTTGGAGCAACCAACTCCACTTCAAATAGAACAATGGAAGTCGAGACCTGCACCTGGGGAAGGCTCTTAAAAGTCCCTTCTAGCCTGGGCTTCTATCCTCCCAAGTTTTGGCACAGTTTGGCTACACAGACTTCAGCTTCAGGTCTTCCTGTTTCAACCTCCTAGCTAGAGAAACCCTGTCTCAAAAAAAAAAAAAAAAAAAAAATCAACCTCCCAGCTACTGGGATTCCAGAGGTGCTCCACCATGTCCACTTTTATTTCCTTCTTTTTGAAGATGAAGAACCAAGGTCCCGAAACCAAAGTAGCTTTATGAAAGTCATCATGCGGCTTGCCTTAAGAGCAAGACTGTGGATTCATTCCCCGGGGCTCTTTGTGTTCTCCACCTTGTGATGTTCCATTGCCATTTGGCTCAGAAAATGCACTCATAAGGACTTCTCAGGATGACTTATTTTGTTTGGAGACATTATGAACATTAAAAAAATCCCCTTTAGAATATAAAAAGAAACCCACCAGTTAAAAGCTGGTATAAATGAGTTTTAGATGATTCTCTCTGAGTAGCCATGCCATGTGATGCCTCTGATGACACGAATAAGCGAGAGCAGATGGTGGTTAGGTTGGACTAAGACAGAACCATGCAGCAAAAGTTTGCAGGCTTTTGAAGTTGTACTTGGTTGTAATTTCAAAATTTCTGTGAACTTTGCTTTTCTGACTATAAATTGAAGATGATAGCATTTTCCTTCATTGTTTTGAAAAAATATGAATAATAATGCCAGCCTATATTTACATAGAATAAAGGTCACTTCTTTTTCTCTCTCTCTAGATTTTCTTTTCTTTTTTTCCTTTCCTTTTTTTTTTAAACAGGACTTCTCTGTGTAACAGCTCTGGCTGTTCTGGAATTCACTTTGTAGACTAGGTTGGCCCTGAGCTCACAGAGATCCACCTGCCTCTGTCTCCTGAGCACTGGGATTAAAGGCAGGCACCATCACTGCCCAGCAACTTTTTTTTATGCTAGTTTTGGGGAGCAAGGAAGGGACTGATGTTTAAGTTAAATCTTTAGACTTAGCCAAATGTGAAGGTGAAGAAAAAAATGGCATTTATTTCAAAGTGAGGCAGCAGTCAGTCATGCAAACCCTGAAGGAAGAATGTGCAGGAACTGTGAAGTCAGCATGATAGAAGTGGCTGGCCATCCTTGCAGCTCTCGGGACAGTTCATCAGGCGCTCCGAAGCCTTGGAGTGATTTGGGGAGTTCATTTTAAGGGCAATGTAATAAATCACTAGAGAACTTCCGAATTTGAGCGATGATACTATTTTGTCACTAAAATTCAGAGACTGTGAATATTAGCTCACCAAGAAAATGTGGATAGCGATGACCATTCAAAAGGCAGGTTTAGGAGTGAGTGTCCTTTGTTCCTGGACTCAGAGGCCATGGCAGTTGACTAGCCATCGTGTTCCACCACTAGAGGGAGCCAGTGACCTTCCATGCCTTGTGTGATTTATGGTCACTCGGTTGTCAGATGACTACATGGTGGCCTTGGAACTTGACTCCACAGTTTGGCTGTTTTCCAGGGGCGGGGCCGTTGTGGCAGTTGGTGGTTGGTAACTTCAGCCCCTGCACTTTCTACCCAACCATATGTCCAGCCACTACGGACAGGCCTGGGCCTGGAGCCTCCAGCCAGCTTAGCATAAAGGCAGCCTGAGAAGACTTCTTGCTGTCAGCATGGAGATCACTTGAGCATTTACCCTCAGAACAGCTCCAGCACAGGAGAGTGTTTGTGTGCTTTCGGAATGTGAGGCAAGGTTCATGGTTTTTAAAATTCATGAACTGCATGGAATGGAACGTTCTTTCTCTAAGTACAAGGAAGAAACAGAGAGGCTGTGTCTTCATGACACCCAAGCTTTGGGTCATCTCTGGAAAAAGTCCTGTCAGGCTGTTTACTGGAAATGGTGTAGAATTTCCCCCATCCTCAAAAAAAAAAAAAAAAAAAAAAAAAGCAGAAGGTTGTGCTTTAAAAAAATAACTAATTAAATAACTAATTATATTTACTTTTAGCTTTGGATTCATTCAGCCTCAGGCAACTAGCTCAAGAAATTTAGTGTTTCTCTTTTAGATTGCTCTAAAACAGTTATTTGGGCTAGTCTATTATTAAGTTATGGTGAGATCAAAATACAGAAATGAGAATATGATCCATGACTAGAAAAATGTGGAGTTGGTCAAGTTCCTTGCCCCATTTAGCTCTCTCTGGCCTCTTTGGTCCCCTTTGTTGCTGTTTTCTGAGCACCCAATAGCCTTATGCTAATGTTAGACCTATCTGCATACTCCACTGACCTCTCCTTCCCAACACACTTAAAAGAAACCTAAGACTCTGAGTCAGAAATAAAGACATTTAATTAAATTGCTTTCATGGATTCCAACGGACGAATGTAGGACCAGCTCCTAATACTCTACCTCTTGGACTCCTCTGGGTGGAAACAAGGCAGGTTTTATTTTAGACGATGCTGGAAGTTCAGCTAAGTCATTTGATTTTAGAAAGGAAGTATGAAGCGATTTCCTCCCCTCAGGTGGTGGGGGATGTTCGGGAGTCAGCGGAGTGGAGTGAGTTGGCTAGCTTTGGATCTTCAGATTTTTGTCTGCGTGAATAAGTCAGAGAGGGCTTTGGGTGTGCCTGATGTGACCTTCCTCATTTGCTTGGGATCCTTCTCATATTGAAATGACCTCCACCCGGGAGTTTTTTCATCCCTCTCCCATCCTGGAGCTGGTGGGGAGCATACCTGCCCAGAGAGATAGTTGGGTAAATTCCCACAAGGTACAAGATCCTCTAATAGGACAGACATCATCTTCACAAGGTAAGGAATATGGCTGCAAGTTAAAAAATCCCATTTCTTTACACTCCAAAAGAGAATCATTTTACTTTTTTTTTCTTATTTTAAAAACAATAGGTGATTGTTGTAGGAGGCTGTTTGTTCATTCGCTGTTGCCCAGACTCCTGAAATAATCACTCAGAAACTATATTATTTGAATCACTGCTTGGCCAATCACTTAAACGTATGTCTAGCTAGCTTTTACATCTAGGATTAACCAATTTTCATTATTTTATATTTTACCACAAGGTTTGTGACCTACTGGCAAGGTTCCAGCTGTCAGCTTGTGTCTTTCTCCTCTGGCAGCTCTATGGCTTCTCTTTAACTCTGCCTATTCTCTCTCTGTATCTCTTCTAGCCTGGCTGTATTTTGCTAAGCCATTGGCTGAGGCAGCTTCTTTACTAACCAATTAAAGCAACACATACAGAAGGACCTCTCACACTAGGTGAAGATAGCATACACACATAAATTATAAATAAAGTGCAATAGGGAAGTGGAGACAGAAGTGAAATGACAAGTATGGTCCCATATTTAGAAAATAATCACCATTAAAATATTAGCATGTTGGGATATAATAGTTGAGATATTTTTCCTTGTACTCATGCACATTTCACATAGAAATCATTGATATATTATATATTATAGTCAATATTTTGTAATCTGATTTTATTCACTTATCTACATATCATAAATTTCAAATACGTCATTATTTTTATTGGTGGCTTACAGGTTTTTTTGG
>JAQHUG010000021.1:5646665-5658575 GCA_028555095.1 Dicrostonyx torquatus
GGTTGGGCATCTCTTGGGTATATTCCCAAGAGTGGTATTGCTGGATCTTGAGGTAGGTTGATTCCCAGTTTCTTGAGAAACTGCCACACTGATTTCCAAAGCGGTTGCACAAGTTTGCATTCCCACCAGCAATCAACTTCCTTAGCCATCAGGGAAATGCAAATCAAAACGACTTTGAGATACCATCTTACACCTGTCAGAATGGCTAAAATCAAAAACACCAATGATAACCTATGCTGGAGAGGTTGTGGAGTAAGTGGAACACTCCATTTGGCTTTTTATTCAAGTTTAACCCAGCAAGGCAGGGTTTTATAACATGGCTACTCATTCACTATCTGTGGTATGAGTTTTTAATTTTTAATAGGTCATTCTTGGTAGAGATTATATGCAGCCTGCTAACAGAAGAAGGCTTCCAAAGAGGAGCTGAAGACAGTCTTGAACATTCCAGAAGGCTCCTCTGTATCATTGGACTAGGAGTCCTGTCATGCTGTTCCAGAACTAGGAACATTGTTAGACCCTAATGAGAATAACTGCAAATCTTTGTAATTCAATTTGTTAACCTTCATGGCCACTTGCTACAGGTGGTGCTAAGTGCTGATCAAGGATGGCTGCATATTTGCACATTCATGTTTTCTGAGCAGAAGAATTCTTTGGAATTTTTATTGTTAGATTTCATAGATATGAATGGAAACCCAGGGCCCTGATAAATGTTGCTCAGGGCCCATTTGTTTAGGCTGTAACAGAGGTTGGGGAACTCCAGTTCTGGGATACCTAGGACAGAGAAAACTGAGGTCTTTTTAAAGGCTAACTACTCCCACCATAGGACTTCTAACTGTTGCACTGGGCAGAATTCTGCTCTGAAATTTGTGTTTACTTTATAAACATCTTAAATGTGTTTGAGGGACATTAAGGTTAATTCTTAAAGCAAATGATTTTGATTTTTTTTGTGTACTAACATTCCTCAGTTCTTGATATTAAAGCAATCAAATCATTTAAAGCTATCATTGATTGTTAAGAATGATTGATTATTGATCACTAGTTTCTTTCCTTTCTTCCTCCTCCTGTTCTCTTTCTGTGGTTTTCTAGGTCAAGTCTGTTGGAATTAATGGAACTGATTGTTCATTAGGCATCATGAACAACCTAGAGATGTCTTTAAAGTATATATAAAGATGTGTGTATGTTATTTACAGATATCAACCACTTTCTATAGGGAATTTGGGCATATGTGAATTGGGGGTACCCATCGGAGGAATCTGGAATGGACCCCACCCAGACATCAAGACTATTATATCTCTTCTTTGCTACTTTAGCCTCTCTTCCTTCCTCCAACTTTTCTAATTCCATTTCTTTCTCCTTCAAATAACTTATATTTTATTTTATGCTTTCTCACCGTCTCCAAGTGGACTCACCAGATCGCTTTCTAGGTCTGCAGAATTTATTGTCTTTCCAACTCACACGACGAAGACCTGGGTTCCCGATCTCAGTGTATGTTTTTTGCCCACCCTCATCTTCGAGTGAGCATTACTAAACGGCTCCCAAACGATTTGTATGTCAGGGTGGGTGGGTATATGTCCACATTCATGAATGTGTGCGCATGTATGGTAGGTGCTTCTGTATGTACCGAAGGCCTGACATCAACATTTGGTATCCTCCTCCGCCACCTTATTGTTTGAGACAAGGTCTCTCACAGAACCTGGAGCTCATCAGTTGGGCTAGGCTGGCTGCCCAGTGAGCTCCACCAATCTTTCCCTCTCTCCCCTGTCCCTAGCACTGTGGTTACATCACTATGCCAAGCTTTTATGTGGCTGTTGGGGTTTCAAACTCAAGTCTTCATGTTTGCAGTGCAGGCATTTTACCAACTGAGTCATCTCCTTCTACAGCCATCCAAATGCTTTGGATCACAAGAATCCCATCCAGGCATTGCCCATAGGAGGTAAGGTACAGGTCCTGTGGGACCCTCTGCTGGCAGCGAATGCATGACCGAACACTTGACTCTGAGAGAAATCCATCGGAAAAGCTGTTTGGGAATGTTTAAAAAATAAGCCAGTGCTGTAGGAGTTTAATAAAACTGGCCTTGTGCCAAGATGGAAAGAGTGTGGTCATCAACCCCAAAGGGAGCTTCAGCTGAGCGGGCTCATTTTCAGATGAAAATCGCCTTCCTGTTTTCCGACTACATCAATGATACAGCGATTTCTTTGATAATTGCCAGTTGTGCACAAGCCAGTCAGCAGAAAAATGAGAGTTTCATTTCTTCTCCAGCTGAGAGAATGTTCTTGCAAAAGAAAGAAAGAATGAAAAGAGCAAGAAAAAAGGTTGGGAAAAAAATCCATAGCAAAGCCGTATTGTGAAGAAT
Source organism: Dicrostonyx torquatus (assembly GCA_028555095.1). NCBI lineage: Eukaryota > Metazoa > Chordata > Mammalia > Rodentia > Cricetidae > Dicrostonyx > Dicrostonyx torquatus. The sequence continues at coordinate 5,649,019 of JAQHUG010000021.1, forward strand.
CTGCCCTGCCCATTGGCTTCAGAGAAGCGAGAGTAGTTTGCTATCCAGTGGCTTGTCTGCATCCTCATAGTTGTCTCTCCTGGCATGTGTGGCTGCAAGATGGCCTGATGGGCCCCTTTAGTGATTTGATTTCACACAGGCAAACGTAGAGCCCGTCACCGGCCATTTATCACTGGCTTGCTTCTGCTTTGTAAGCTTAAAAGAGCATATCAGCTGATCATCGGAATTCCACCTAGATTTTTCTCATGAAACTGCTAGCACATTTTATTTCCCTTGGACGGGGAGAGGAGAGATAACATTCCAAACTTGCAAGAACAAAAGAAAACAACAAAAAAAAACTTCAAACATTATAACATCCTTCCCTTCACCATTGGGTAAGGCGCTTCAAATTAGGCTGCAGATTTTCTACTGATGTTCAAGTAAATCGAAAGTTTGAAGATGTAATAAAATCATCATGTTGCGCCAAGGAAGCTTGGTTACTCATCTTTGCTGACTTTGGGTGCCAACTCTTCCTATTATGTGTGCAAGGCCAGAACAAGGTCAAGTCAGGACTGCTGACTACGGAGTGGTAGAGAAGGATTGTAGGGAGGTGGTAATTTGGGCTTCTGATCTGCTTCTATCCCAGGACACAGCTTAGCTTCAGCCTTGTAAACCTGAATCTTTTTGTTGACATTAGAGAATGGAAGGGAAGTGGGCCAGCCATCAACTCAATTTATTTATAAGAATTGTCTTGTTGAGTTCCTGAGGCAAGAGAACAGCAGCGAGGAGGGACAATACAGGGAGCCAAGGAGCAGCTTCGGTCAGGAGAAGCCCAGCGATGAAACAGTTGTAGAAAAGGGTTTGAGGGTCCCCTGAGGAACTCTGTGAGTGGATCGTCTGCCAGAGGAGTCCATTCCTAGGTCAAGGGGGCAGGTCTTGCTGTTTGCCCATACCCACTTGGCTATCACTTGAAAGCTGCCCACAGTGAGGCAAGACTTGCTCTCTCCTTAGGGAGGGCAGTTCCCTGGGCAGGGTAGCCAGGAGCGATCAGCAGCATTACCCTCAGACAGGGATGGAAGGTCTCCCAGATAACCAGCACCTATTGTGCTGAATGTTACGTGCGTTCATGATTGGCTGCAAAAATGAGGCCCTAGTCAGACGGAAAGGAAGCATGGAGACTAAGAAACAGGCATCTAGACAACATGAGGTTAAAGCAATCAGTGGCTAACTGCAGGATGCTCCTTTATCCCCTTGCCTTGTGCCTCCCTAAGCCAGGTCCTCTGTCTCAGGAGCATTCTTCAACAACTCCATCTACCATGAATCAACTGCCTTTGCAGAACCTTTAAGACATGTGTACTTGAACACTGCTTTGTCAGTCAGCAAAAGGGAGCATAAATCATTTTTAAAAATATAGACTTCGAAACCAAACAGACATTGATTCAAACCCCAACACTTGTGGAGCCACGTGCAGAGGACTTAGCATTTCTTAGTTTCAAATATTTCATTCATAAAACATGACTGAGGACATTGATCTCATGGGGTCGAGGCAAGGAATAACCAACCTGGTATGGCAAATGCAAAGGGCTCAATGCATTCTAGCAGTTAACTGTGAAAATGATATCAATTTAATATTAATGACATAGAGGACATGCCAAGATGGAGTTGTCTTATGTTAAGTGATCTAAAACCAGAGATGGGACTGATGTCTGGGTCACTCTGCCTTTTTGACTTTCTTCATTACTTCTGTCTCAGGAGCAAATGCTATAATTTGCACAGAGCAAGGGCCCTGTGGGAGTACAGACATCAGGGGGCAGTGATGACGTCATCAGGAGATGTGAAGACCACAGGTGGGCTGCTGTTTTTATAACTTGCTTCTTTTACAAATCCTAACATTCTCTTTAGATATACTATATGAATATATAGAGAACTATATGGATAACAATATACATGTAGATTAGCATGTAAGTTTGCATACGTATATATAGTCAACATTCACCAAGGACATATATATATATATATATAATATTTTTTTACTTAACATCAAGAATAATTTTTTCCTTGGTAAATATTTACTAAAGTGGAGACCAGGGCAGTATGATGTTCCTTATATTAACTTCAGCAGAAATCAGTATCTGCTTATCATACTCCCAAGAGCCAAAGCAGGCATTCTACCATTTTATACATTTTAGTTCTAAAATTAGACGAAAATCCAAGTGTTGGATTTCATTGATACCGTGTACTCCCAAGCTCTTTCTACAAAATATTCAATAAAGTGAGACATTTCTTGTGTCTTTTGCCTCTGTCACCAGCCAGAAGCTGCCTCTCCACAGAGCATTAGAAGGTTAAAGGTAGAAGGAGCTGCTAAAGGAGTTCTCCAGAAAGATTCTAACCTACTGTCATGATAGAAGAAATACCAGCCAGGAGTCAGCAAACACACTCCCATGAGAGTGAGCCACTGTTTCCGACAGCCTTTAGCCAGCTGGTCCGGGAGCAGTTTGGGTGAATCTACAGGTCAGAGCAGGAAAGGAAACAGGGAAAGAAATATGCCAGCGGAGCTCCTGAGCCTGGGCTGGGTTGGGAGGCCGGAGGTGTGTGGGGACTGTCACATGTGTGTGCATCACTGTGTGTGCACGGCTATGGCCCCTTGTGAAGACCTGGAGTTAGTTCATCCCCTGGTACATGGAACTGCTGAAGAAACAGATGGATTTTACATCAGTCCAGTTTTGTTTTTTTAAATGATTGAAGTACTACTTGGCCATAACAAAAAGAGAAACATTCAAAGGAATTTATAACAAAAAGTGGAGTTTCTTGTTGCTCTGACCACCATGTTCACCTCTAGTAGCTATGAACATCTTTAGCTAATGCACTTTCCAGGAATGTTCTCTGTGTGTGCACATATATAATACTAGTGTGCACATACACGTCTCTACATGAACATACACATACACCCACTCAAGTGTGAACATGCTGTGCACCCTGTTATCTTCACCCTTGTTTTCCTCATCTTGCACGGATTTCCTTATCACATTACACAAATCTATCTCATTTTCCCAGACAAAGGAACAATACCCTTAGTATCTCATCACATAAGTGTAACATGGGTTCCTTCATCTTCTTCCAATGGTGACCATTTGCTGTGTTTGCCTTTTCAAAAAACTTAATGATAAATGCCTTTGCTGTGCTTCAGAGGTGTGTTCAACAGGTCAGTGGAAATGGTGTCTCCCAACAATGTGCACCACATCCAAGTGTGTCTGCAATATAAAACACCAGAAGACCAATCACTGGGGCAAAGGCTGTGCTCAGTGCACATTCTCATACTTAATTTCTTCAACATTGACGGTGTTAACGTGCATCAATTATTGAATTATCTGAGAGTTTATCTAGAGAAATAGAACCAATGAGAGAAACACACACACACATACACACACATGTGTACACGCGAGCATGCACATACACACATACGCACGCACGTGCATGCACACACACACACACACACACACACTGTAAGGAATTGATTCACATGATTATGGAGGCTGAGGAGTCCCATCATTGTCACTCAGCAAGCTGAAAACCCAGCTTGATATAGATCTTGTCTGAGAATTAGTGTAGTTGGTTTCAAAAAGTCTAGTCTGAGGTCAAAGCCAAGTCCAAAAGCAAAATAAAATCAATATCCCAGACTGAACTCAGTCAGGAGGAGAACAGGACTCATTATTCAGCATATTGTTCCATGAAGATTCCCATGGCCTGGAGAGGGCCCACCTACAGTGCAGAAAGCACAGTGTTATAGTCTCCTGATTCCAATGTTCCTTTAATTCAGAAACACCCTCCCAGCCACACCCAGAATAACACTTAGCCAAGGCACCTTGTCAAGTTGACATGAAACCATTGCAGAGTCATTCTTCCAAACCTTCAGAAGTGAACAAGTTCTGCCTCTCTACTAGACCCAGTTTAAGGCCCGAATAGAACCTGTACTACGTCCTGCTGCCTAAATGAGAGCTCTGCTTCCCAGAGACCTGAGCATCCTGGGTTTTGGTTTTAGGTTCTTGGCCTTTGGAAAGTACAAGACTTTATATTCTACCCTTTGAAACACTCGTGAATATTTTAAAACAGTGTCATACCCCAGCTGTTGGCACACTGCTGCCTTTGAAAAGTCAGAGTCAACCTGGCTTTGGCGTGTGTAATCCTGCAAACACTGATGGTCATTTTGTATCTAAAGGCTCTGAGCTCAAACCTTTAGGGACATTCTTAGCTGTGTCTCTCAGCTTTTAGTTAATCAGCAGATTGCAAACGCATCCTTGATGAGTGTTATTCCTCTAATGCTCATCCAATTTCATTTACAAATGAAACAAGTAGCCTTTGAGCACCAACTTTTTGCAAAACTCTACCACACTCTGGCCAATCTGCTGCTTCCGTTATACTCTGAGAGCAGTAGCTGCACCAGAGACAGCTTGACCTTACCGTGAGAAATAGCATTTTATCACGAAACTTGGCAAGGCCTTCAATTTCCTCCCATCTAACATCTGTCAGTCATTCTCATTGTCCAGGAAACATTTTCTCCACTCTCCATGTGAAAGCTGTTATCTCTCGTGCCAGATACAACTTCTCTGGGACCAGATCATCCTCATCCCGTAGCTCAATCATGTTGCACGTCTGGATCCCTGTGGAAAACCAATTGTGTTCTTCAAAGTGTGGCTGCAAAGTCTGTGGTGCAATACAAAGGCACTGGGTCTCCCACATATACCATTAAGTCATTCTCCACTCCTCTTAAATTGTGTGCCAATCACTCTGACCCTGTCATACTCAGTGGGCATAACATAGAAGCCGAAATGAAAGAAACGGGTCCTATTTACTGAACCGTCTTGCTGAGCTCTGTATAATTATATAACCCCTTTCCATAAAGACAACCAGTTGACTTGGATTGATACGGTAAGAACCAGCAAGCTCATGAGTGGCAGAGCTGGTGCAGGGAAGCATTGCTCTATTAATTAATTTTGCCGAAGTATGATTTGCAGATAGTACAGAGCTGAAGTGCTGAAGCGACTAGTTAATGAGTTTTAATAAATGTATCTGTCTATGCGACTATATCTGTCTATAGCATTTCTTCCATGCTATCTTTTCCCCGGAAAGTGGCTCTTTGATCCCTGATTAGTGCTTTTCTCCCCACTGATCCAGCACCAAGGAGTACACACAGCATTGTTGGTGAAGAGGTCATGCTGAAAAGAGAGTAGCTGGTTCCAGACACCAGTAAGTACTTTCCCTTGGCACCAATATCTGCAGTTATTAAAGGACATGAACAAGGAGACAGCGTGTTTAAAGAGTTTCTTAATTGCATTTATTTATGTCTGTGTGTATGGATGTGGGGCCGTGTGCATGCCTGCCACTTTGTGCAGTGGCAGTCAGAGGACAACTTACAGTAGTCAGTTCTGTCCTTCTACCATGTGTCTTCCGGGGCTTGTAGTCAGGTGGCTGGTCTTGGCAGCAAGTGACATTACCCTCTGGGCCACCTCACTGGCCCAATCTGCCTTTGGTTCCCTGTGCCCACCTATTCTGATATCTTTCTGTCTGGTCTATGAGAACCATGGTGAAAGCTTGTGACTATTGCAGACAAGCACACCTGCACTTGCCTGTATCTAGGACAATCCATAGCATAACAATAACGGAAAAAGGAAAGGAGTCCTCATCACCCATTCAGAAATAAATCAAAATAGGACCTTGGGCTTGCTAACTGGTAAGGTGTCCTCTTTCCCACAGCACGAGGGGGAGTTGTTCTGTTCCGAGAGTGTGAAGGAAGTGCCTTTGCTTAGGCCATGCGGTCTGAGAGGGCACTTCGAGTTTCATTCAGTTGAAATATGTAATTTTACACACCTTTGCTGCTCATCTGACTTGTGAGTTTGCTCTGATATTCTTTTTGAAACTGTCCTCTTGGTTAGTAAGGATCTAACTAGTACCCTGTAGTACCATCTAGGCGATAAAAAGAAACAAAAGCCATTGAACTGAACGAAAGAAAGCAAGCTAAGCCCCACACGGATCATCCTGAACAGGTATCTCTTTGCAGGGCATATGAAGGCATAGGCAGAACAGTTGAGAACTTTCTCTCTGTGTGGTTTACTGGGCAGGCTGGGTCTGTTTTCAGAGCCTTTTCCTCTTCACTTTGGATCAGCTGAGACACTTCTGGGCCAGGAACTGGAGTGAAGTCCTTAGTTCTGTTGGCAACACACCAAACACAGAATGATCTTGGCCAACACTCGGCAATATTTCTGGAAATGCCTTAGTCATTTCTGAGCCGGGCTGAGTCCAGAGACAAACCTAACTCTGACACTTGGAAATCCTGAGGCTCAATAGATGTGATTGGCTTGACTGCTGGTGAACTCCCACACGGCCCTCTCATATTTTAAAGCAAGGCGCCTAAGGTCGGAAGACCAAGTCTTCACCAAGGCAGATCACATACCAAGCAATTTCACAGGCAACCAAACAATGAAGGCTTTGAGGGGTTTCTGGGCTACTGACCTCTGTGCCCCGTTGTGGTTTTGCCTGGCTGGTGAGGCACAGAATCGAGCACCTTTGCCTCAATAGCCTTAGCCTTTCTGGCACAGGGATGTCAAGAAATGGTGATCCTCAGAACCCAAGAGAAGCAGAGGGTCAAGTTGTGTTTGTTCAGTCAGGCATCGGGAGACAAAACCGAGTCTTGGGAGGTGGCTGTTATCCTTGAGGCTCAGATCTAAATGACCTCCTAATCAAACCACTGACCCAAGGAGCCACTGTGAGCTCCAGTTCTGACGGGGCCAGAGAACTCTGTATTTCAGTCTCAAGAGTGAATGCTTATTCTCAAAAGGCCTTGGGCTAGGGACGTAGCCCTGAGGTAGAGCACGGGAATCACACATAAGCCCAAGTCCATGGGTTTATTCCCAAGAATGGCAGTGAACTTTTAATTTTTTCCAAACCTTTTCATGGTTTTTCAAGCTAAGAATATTCATTTTTTTGGCATGGTAACATCTGAAAATATCCATTTAGGACCAATTCTTTACTTTGATCTCTCCACTATTACTGTTTCCTGGAGTTCATGGCACAAAGGCACAGGATCAGTCGAGCCTCCTGATGCCAAGCCTTGCCCCTCTGGCCCACTTGGCTGCAGTCACCGCCCTCTCATGATGCCACTGCTTGAAAAAAGTGTCAACCCTTGACTTTCAAGCAATCTTTAGATGCCAAACAACTCATACGAGGCATTGGGAGATGGATTTTCTTTCCAGATTCCAAATCCTGCATACCCCACCCCCAACAAACTGTGTGTTCATTTCCTCTGAAAACCACTTGTTTATGCTGTAGTTGTCCCGTGGAAAGATAACACTGGCTTCTTACTTGGAAATGAACATAAAGTTTGTGGCCCCCCCTATAAGCAGCAGTGTTCTTTGGGTACCATTTTATGTTCCCTATTTCAAGGGACCCTTCACCATTTGATGTCCATCGTTGGGCATCTAAGTCACACGGAAATCTCACTAATTTTGAGAAATGAAAATGCAGCATCAAGTCGGGATAAATTCCAAGCAGCATTTGTCCTGTTTTTAGTATGTGTTCTAATACTTTTTGATAATTTTATAAAATATGTAAAAGGCTTTCATTTATCCTTCAAAGTCTTTGTTTATTATGTACTTTTAAGAATCAAGACAAAATACAAAAGAGTGTAAAGTGTAAGAAACAGCCAATACCTATGGGTTTTATTTTAAATAAAAAAATAAGATATTTCAGATTTGAGCAAGATCTTCCTTATTTACCATTCTGCCACATTGGCTGGAGACAGCTAAGGCTCTGAATGTAGCATGTATTCTTAACACATTTGTGAATCCTGTTTTCATGTATCGTTATATATCAAAAGACACCTTACTATGAGTGTTTTAAGTGGTCCCAGGAACCACATATTCTTGCACCTCTTATCTCAAAGGCTTCTTTTGTGATATTGCCTAATAGTTTGGCACAAATACATAGAATGCATTATCAAACCCAGACTCCTGTCCCACCATCCCCTTCCCAACTTCCAGCATTCACGAGTCCATACTTGTGCCTACCCTTTTGTAGCACTTACATAGAGCAAGACTTTGATACTTGCTGGATCTGCCTTCTCTTGCTCCATACAGTGTTCTTCCATTCCATGCATTTTGCCACAAGTGACAATTTCATTCTTTATGGCTAAATAATATCCCTTTTTCCATGTATGTTCCACAGTGTATCTATCTACTATCGTGCAGGTAGACACTTAGGCTAACTCCGTATCTTACTTGTTGTGAGCGATGCTATTGTTCCTGAATTCCGTTTTTCATTTTGACTTTTTATTCTGTCCTGCAGAAGCTTCTCTTACAAGAATCCTTTGGGTGGGAGTCAGCTAACTCTCTTGGGATTTAGATATAATGAAATGTATTTATACTCCCTTTAATCTTGCACAGTGACTTACCTGAAGCTAAAGTTCCATCCTGTCTACCTTCCTCCCAAACACTTTGAACAGGTTCCATCTTCACCTGGCACTTGTTGCTTCCAAGGAGGTCTGTTGTCTATCTAAACATATGACTTCTCTTTCGGATCTATTGTGCTTTCTTTTCATGTGTGTTTCAGAAAGAACTCCTAATCGCTTGTCACAAAAATGCATCTGTGTTGAGAAATGCTTTTATTCTGATCATGATTTTTATGGATTTTGTAAAAAAATCTTAGGTGTTTTCTTTGGTTTTGAGAACCTCTCATGCATTCTCTCTTCTGTGTACTGGGTTCTGACTGTACCACACGGCTCCATCCTGTCTCTACCCTCCACGTCTCTCACTCTTATCTTGATGTCCTTGACACTCTGCGCTCTGTGGCCCTGTGCTGCTCTCTTTTCATATTTCAGCGAGTTCACTTCCATTTATCCCATTTCTCTTGGCTCCTTTTCAAGTAATACTGCAACTGCTTTGCGATCTCCTCTTGGGCTAATTTGTATTCTTTCTTTTTTGCAACGGAGACACTATCTTAGAAACATTCTAAGCTATGCTATTCCTTATCTCAAATGCCTTACACCTCACATTATAAGAAAATTGTCAGTGTCTTTTTAAAGATACAGATTAATCTTTATTATCAAGTTAAAACTATTTTGTTTTGTCTGTTTTGTTCTGGTTTTTAACCTGCCACAAGGAAACAAGGTGGAAGTTCAGGTCCCTGTGAGTATATGCCAGAATCAGAAAGAAGGATTGCCATTATGCAAGCCCACCACTGCAAGGTCTTGGTCATAGGCAGGTCTTGCTGCATTGTGTGTGGTCTCCAGAACCACCCCTGGCTCCACACCCGTTCTTCTTAATATTTTGAGATTCCTAACAAGCTTGACACCAAGGGCTCTTTTTCTTTTTGGAAATTGTGTAGCTGGTCCTATACTATGGCAAGTCTAGAGGAGACAGGAAGAGGAAATAGAAGACAAATGGAATTGTGATACCACGGCATTGTGGGGGAAGGGACATAGAAGCAGAGGTGACCTGAGTGAGACTGTGAGCTTCCACTCTCCTCTCAGAGAAAGAGTATTTTGTGTGAATTAAGAGGAACACAGAAGGAGGTGTCCTTTGGTTTTA
>JAQHUG010000021.1:5674749-5699268 GCA_028555095.1 Dicrostonyx torquatus
GCACCTCTCCCCCTGATTACAACAAACCTGCTGCTAATCTAACCCATGGGACTCTTGTGAAGTCACTAATGAGCAAGAAGCAGGGTCACTCATGACAGCTGGCATTAAGGGGGCTCCGAATCTTTGTGAGGTGACCATCACCAATACAGAAATATCTGTTCTTAAGATCACTCTAGAAAACAGGCCTCCAAACAAACTTCCCTTTGTATTTAATTTCTTTTGTTTGTTTTGGGATTTTTGTTTGGTGTTTTTGAGACAAGGTTTCACTACGTGTACACCTTGGCTGGCCTAGCACTCACTGTGTACACCAGGCTGGCCTCAGGTTTATAGAGAACCACCTGCCTCTGTCTCCCCAGTGCTGGAATTAAAAGCTTGCACCACCACACTAGCACAGCCTGTTTTTGAATGAAACTTTCTATGGCTCTCTGGGGATTTGATGAGTTGGGTCGCTTTCCAGTTTTGAACTTTGAGTGGGTGCATCAGGGACCCACTGCCCATCATCAATGCCTGGATTCACCTGACCTGCGGGTCAGGGCCACTACAGGTGCTGGAGGATTTTCCCCTTTATTCAACTCAAGCCAAAGATCACCACAGCTTAGGAGACTCCTGTCTGCTGGAGCAGGGAAACGGGGAGGCAGAGCACAGTGGCTTTCCCATTGCCCTGAGCAATGGGACTTGTCTCGTTGGAATTGAGGACTTGTCCCCATGGAATGAAGATGGCAGCATTTCAGGGACAGCCAGAAGCACAGTAAGTCACATTTTCATTTTACTAGGAGGCCAGCATAGGAGATGGTGTTGCCTTAGATGGGAGTCGGGTGGTTTGTGGCTTGGACAGTCATTATTTCTGGTCTCTTAGTCTGTTGGAGCAACTATAAAACAAAATACTCTGAGTGGGGCAGCTTATGAACAATGGGGTCTATGTCTCGGGGATGGGTTCAAGGCCAAGGTGTTATCAGACCGGATGCCAGGTACAGACTTATTTTCTGGTATTCAGGAAGTGCCTTCCTGCTCTGTCCTCACATGTGGAAGTGGCATGGGACTTGCCTTTTCCAAGGGCACACATCTCTCATGACTTAATAAATTTCCCCAAGTTCTAAGGGATTCCACATTAGGGTTGGGGGCCCAACATAGAAACCCAAACATTCAGGTCATAGTTCTGAGACTTCTCCCCCAATTCAACCCTAAGTTCCAAAGGAGAAAGGAGTATAGATTTAAAACAATAGCTACTTACTAAGTGTTAAATCATTAACAGAAATGATGAGACTATCAGCAGTCTGCACTAGTAGTTTTCAAAATTTTTCATTTTTTCTCTCAGAAGTCTATGGCTAAAATGGAAAATGTGATTTAGACAGACAGATTTTAAATATGAATCCGCATCAGAATAAAAGAAATTAAAGATACGTAGCTTGGTTTCAGTCCGGGGCATTCCAATTCACTATCCCTGAGACGGACAGTGGACACCCATGTAGTTCATTAAGTTCTATTGGTGATGCAGATGGACAAACTGATGGATCTCAGTCTTGGAGTCATGTGAAAATAATAAATAACGGGAATGCCCAAGGAACTTATAGATGCCAGGACCACAGCTTGGGTCAATTGAATCAGAATTTCTGGTTGGGTAGGTCCTGCTTGTTAACTCTGGTTGCTACTGTCATCTAAAGAACTTATCAACACACACACACACACAAAACAAAAAACAAAAACCAGTTTCCCAGTGACGTCATTCTGAACCAAGATCTCTTTGCACGGAGGCCCAGGAATGTGTACCCTAGAGAAGCCCACAAGACTTCTGGTGCAGTCAGTTTTAAGAATTGCAATTCTAGATTAATAATTCCCAAATTTGGTTGCAAGCTAGAGTCATGTGGGATAATTTCAAAAGTACTGACAGCCTGGCCCCTGGCTGCTCTGATTGATCCGGCATGGTATGTGGCCTGCTGAGCATTTCCGAAGTTCTCCAATAACTTACAAAGCTTGGGAATCATTGGTACCCAGGCCTGCAGCATCCACATCACATTCTGGAAAGTTGCTGAAAAGCAGATTCCTAGGTTACACCCTAGGCCTGCTGGAGCAGTCCCTGGAGGTAGAAACCAACAATCTATGTCTTAACGAGCCCTCAAGGGCATTCTGGGCCTCACTAAGCGCTGAGAACCAGGGGATTCTTGCTTGCTCATTAGCACTAATCAATTAGAAAGGATTAATAGATTCCATTAGCTGGCTGACACTTTCAGTCAAGGGGCTTAGCCCAGGTAATTTTAGTGGTGCCGCTGGGGAAAGGATGGTAAGATATTCCAGAGGCACGCACTCAGTACAAGCCCAGTCTCGGGTTGTGTGAGGAAACGAGAGCTCTGAGGTCCACCACACATACGTGGCCGCTACTAAAAGAGCCCCAAACATCCGTTAGTGAGAAAAACAAGCCAAGAGCTTTTTTACAGCCGTTCCCTAGGTTTTGGAGAATTGAATACCAGTGACAACTGGTGATGTCCTGTTAAAATGAGCTTCTCGTGCCGGACACCAGTAGATTCTGCTTCTTTGAGTATGGAGTGGACACCCGGGAACAAACATTTTAAATATGCACCCATGCTTCTATGAGTTAGGTGATGGGCAAAGCAATCAGAAAACAAACAAACAACAAACATGGCTTTATGGGAAGAGCTTGGAGGTCCTTCAGATTTTAGCCCACTTTGGCAACAAAAGGCCAAAGGTCCTCCATCAGCAGTTTCAAGCCCAGGTCACGGGTGTAAAGTCCTAGGATCGGGCTCAATCTCTCTATCTGTTTCTGAAGCATGGCTTTGGTGCCAGGCCGAAGAGTCTTTCTTTGTCTTGGGCTTTTTCCGTTCCCTTGTCATATTAATGTCTGGATTTAAGCCTGCACTGTGGCAACCTCGTCCTGCATTAGGAAACTCTACTATAATGAAAAATCCAATTTGCTTCACCTGACCCTGAGCGGCAAATTATTGGGCCACTAGAACCATCAGGATACTTTCCCTGACCGGTCCAAAACGCTACACATATTTGGCCTCTAGGAGGCGCTAGCCTTCAGGAAAACAAGGCTGTTTATGTAACAGATTGGCAGTTTAAGCGGCAGTATAAATGTCATTCTTTAAAAATAAAGAAGAAATCTCGGTTAACTCAAACAGGAGCAAATTAAAAAGTAGAGCGAAACATCTATTTCACGAACACAATTCATCCGCTGTCTCTGCTACTTCAAATTGATACCTTTTCTCCAAACGATAACTGGCACCCTCCCACTGGCTTTAGCTGCGCGGTGACAAAACAACAGATCAATCCACTCACTTCAGTGAAGAAGAAAAGCCCAGTCAGTTAGAAGCGGCTTCATGTGACTCATACACCTGGAGACAGAATGATTCGTAAGCCACCAGATAAAAAACCAAGCCACTAAGCCGTGACTGAGGTGTCGAGTTTATCCCCAAAAAACGTATTTAGGAAGTTTTGTATCGAGACCCTCCACGGTCTTAAACCTGATTCTCTCTCCTTGCGAACTCACCAGGAGGGCCCTTGAAATACCAATTTTCAACAGTCTTAAGGGGATATCTATAACACATAGAGTCTTCTTGTCGTGAGGGCTTTGTGGCCAGTCTGAGATCTCAATGTTAGCTTCAAGATGGAATCACACAGGGGGTTTTGGAAAAATCCCAAGGCTCAGGCACAACTCAGGCCAATTAAGTAAGGATCTAGAGGTGGATTCCTGGATATAGGGTTCTGAGCCTTCACTCTTGCTGTTCAGAGCACCATCAGTGGTATAAAAATAAGGGTTTTGAATTTTTACCGTATTTTCGAGACGAAGTCTCTCTATACTGTAGCCCTGGCTGACCTGGAACTCACTGTGAAGATCAGGTTGGCCTCCACAGAGCTCCACCTGCCTTTGCTTCCACACTGTACGGCTGTTCTCCGAGACTCGGTGCAGACAGCAAGGTCCAGTTCTCACGCTGCCGTTCCCCAGTTCTTCCCCCGGGATGGCTCAGTCAGCCATCGTGCTGACTAGCTCCTATTGGGCCAACCCTGCTATCTTCCTTCCATTCTGGACTTGCCTGAAATATAACAATAGCCACATCTGCACCACGAGTTTGGGGACTTCCTAGACAGTTAAAAATGGATCAATATACAAGGTACTTCCTAAAATGCTCTAATTACTTGTTTAAAGATTAATCAGGTGGGAGAGTGCATGCCTAGTGTCCTAGTTACTTTTCTATTGCTGTGATAAAACTTACATGACTAAAACAACTTATAAAAGAAAGCATTTAATTAGGGGCTCGTGGTTCCAGAGGGTTAGAGTTCTTGACCATTATGGAGAGGAACATGGCAGCAGACAAACAGGCAGGGTGCTGGAGAAGTAGCTGAGGCCTCCCTTCCTTATCCACAGGCACCAGACAGAGAGAAAGCTAACTGCAAATGGCTTGGACAATTTAAATCTCAAAGCCCACCTCCACTGACACACCTCCTCCAACAAGGCCACACCTCCTCCGACAAGACCACACCTCCTAAGCCTTCACAAACAGTTTCACTAACTGGGGACCACAAATACATGCGCCTATGGGGCCCATTCTCATTCAAACCACCACACCTAGAATGCGTAAGACCCTGGGTTCTGTCCTTGGCACTGCCAGGAGAGAAAAAGGGCCACAGAGAAAGATCTGGGAAGCTGTGTTTTATTAGGTTGAGTTTGGGGACACCGACTGTGTTCATTCCCTTCAATATGAATTAGTATCAGACTCTCAAATGATGTGACTTACCCAAGGTCACTCAGTTAACTGGGAGAAGAGCTGTAATCAGAATCCTCTGTTATGACTCATGAAAAGAGGTCACACTGTGGATAACCGGATTTTGCATTTCAAAAAAAAAATTGGAAAAGAGAAACATGGATGTCAGCTTGACAAACAAAACCCCAAACTCTTCCTTCCTTGTTCCTGTCAAGCATCTTGTCCCAAGAACAAGCGGAGTGACTACTAATGCTATTTCCCATGAACCTCCTTGCTCTCTCACTAGTGGGGTATTGGAGAAGTAGCAAAGTTCCCAGGGAAGTCACACTCAGGTTCGAGCTCCCACTGAAGGACACATTCTATCTGATTTGTGGTGCAGGGCAAGTATTTTCCTCTCCTTTGAGCTTTGGTTTCCTCATCTTTCCAGTGAGCTGATACTTGTCTCACAGTGGCAGAGAAGACAGTGGTCCAGTTTACAAAAGATGAGAACACACTATAAAAGGTGTAGGACATACCGAGTAAACACTCAGAACTGGTCACTACAGCTGCCACTCTTCTCATCAGTCAATCAGCATCGCCTGACTTGTGACGCTGTAGACAAGAGAACCAGAATGATGGGCCAAAGAGAGCTCCATCTCGTTACTTTAGTTTGGTCTAAACAAAGCTAACTCAGCTTATCAGGGAAAGTATCCAGAGGAATATTTAATTAAATATATTTTTCTGAGAATGGAAATATATATCATCCTAGAGAATGTCTACATGGCAACGGAGATTGATTCTGCATCCACATGAGATGAAATGGTCTTTGGATGTAACATGAGGGCTGGCTTGTTGGGGTTACTGTCCTGCCCGGTACCCCGCAGCCGGCAAGCCCCAAAGAAAATCACACAGAGTCTACATTAGGTTATAAACTGATTGGCCCATTAGCTCAGTCTTCCTACCAGCTCCTGTAACTTATATTAACCCATTGTTCCCATCCATGCCAGGCATATGGCCGGTACCTTTCTCAGTAAGCAGCTTACATTCCTGTGCAGGAATGTGGGAAGAACTTTTCTTCCTTGTTCCCCTTGTGCCACCTCTACTTCCTGTCTGGTTTTTCTGCCTATACTTCCTACCTGGCCAATCAGCATTTATTTAAAACATGATTGACAGAATACAGACAATTCTCCTGCACCATTTGGAGACTCACATTGTCCATGTCACTTAGGAATAACAGACACTAGGGAAGATGGCAACTCTGCAACACACAGTGACTCAAGTCATGATCCCGGTCCCACATCTCCTGACCTAGAGATGCTAAGCCACCACTCTCTACTCTTTCTTCTCCGTCATCTGCCATTACATAAATTCTTCAGTTAGTAAAACTTATCACCAGCTGTCATAGATGTTTTCAACTCCTTGAATTTCTTGGAGCTGGCCACACACACTATGGCTGCAATGAGGGGAAGATTCCCACATCCTCTTAAATCTGGTTCTGGTGGGTAAGGGACTGCAGGGCTTCCTAAAGAGTCAGATCCCCTGAGACAGGGCAAATGGACTGCAGACATTTAGGTTAAGTTAAACCCTACTGCAGTAGTTCTCAACCTTTCTAGTGCTATGACTCTTTAATATAGTTCCCCATGCAGTGGTGAACCCTAACCATGAAATTATTTTGTTGCCACCTTATTCTTGTAATCTTGCCACTGTTGTGCATGACAACCTAAATATCTGATGTGCAGGGTATCTGCCATGCCACCCTCGTGAAAGGATGGTTCAACCGCTGAACAGTTGTGACCCACAGGTTGAGAACCACTTCCCTAAGCGATACCAAAAGTGACCCCTTTGGATGCCAGGCCACAGCTGGCACTTCTGGTGAGATGCCAGACTGGGCAGGTGGTCAGGAATGGACAGCAGAGTCTCATTTCTACCCAGGGCTTCGTCTATACAGGAAGTAGCATGGAACACAGGTGACATTGGACAGGACCGGCACAAAAAGACCTTGGGTGAAGAGAGTTGCCAGATACCTTGATTTGTTGGCTGGGTCAATTCTGAACAACCAAGGATTTGCTTTAGCTGAACCTTTTGGTTTTACTGCACATGAGTGTTGGTCAGTTTCCTGGGGTAACGGGCCTAGGGCTTCATTTCTCTTTGTGGTGTAGACTTTGACCACCACTAGAGGTATTTCTCATACCACATTTCTTTCACTGAGAAATTTACACTAAGTTATGCAATCGGAATGGGTGGAACGGGGCTCCTATCCTGAGACCTGTTCTGGTTTTATTTGTATGTTGGATGGAACGGGAGTGAACCCCATGACCAGCCATGCTTTTGGAAATGAGGTAGGAAAGAGCCATGGTCACTCCCTCCCTCCCACAGTAGTCATCTGCAGTGTCTCTGTGTGTCCAAATGAAGGTTGCTTCCTCGGAAGGTGCTGCTGTGGATGGAAGGAGCGAGAAAGGGAAAGGAGAGGGTGGGCGAAGCAGTATGAAGACGGCCACTGCAGAGGCCGCTTGCTCATTGGGCCTGAGCTACTACTGGCTGTTTGGCATTCACCTAGGTAACCTGTTGCCAGGAAGACAATGACTTCCCCATGACAACACCAGAGCAAGGTCCCTTGCATTGTAAACAGGGCCAGCAAAGTCCGCCCTCAAGTGGGCCTGCTGCTTAATAAGCACACATTAGCACTCGAACAGTTTCCAGAAGGCTGGAAGGGGCAGAGGGCACTGGGCTGCTTCCCACCCTCTCCAGCACCTAGCTCCTTGACAACAGCACCTCCTCTGGCCACCCACGCATGAGCTTTCGCTATTGCTTGGTTTCAGGGCGCTCTGCTTCTTGTCTCCTCTGCAGCAGGACTGAATGATGTGTCCCCATGGCTTCCTAAGAAGTAGATTTCAAGGTGCCCGGGGTTTATACTGTCTGGATGATCTTTCACGTTCCCCTCGACTCAGTTTCTTCCGCTGCAAAAAAAAAAAAAATCATTTGTCATTTCTTAAAGCACAGCCAACTGGCATGAATCACACTGCTCCGTTACATGGCTCTAACTGAGATGTCTCCAATTCAAATTCACCCTCCTTCTCGAAATTACGAGCAAACATACTGTCTGCCTTGTGAAGGACTCACGTTTGTCTCTAAGAATTTAAGACCCTAAAAAGAACCCCTATCCTTCTCCTTACTGAGACCTTCACTTCAGGCCTGGAAGCAACATCCCAGATGAGATTTAAGGAACCCAAGAGATTCTCGATGCAAAACGGTTTTCCCTGGTGGGGCCTGAAATGCCACTTTTCCACAAAGTGGTGTCCAAGCTTTATAATACTATCATTTATCTTGGAAGGATTTCACCACTCAGATGTGACATTTCGAGTCAAACAGATGGAACGAGATGTCCCCTGTTCTCATCACTACACATCTGGTGTCTACGCCAGCCTTTCTCAAAGTTCTGAGGAGAGCTAACAGCCCAACCTGAAGAAATGGTCTCAGGGTCAGCAAGTATGGGATACAATGGGCTGAGTCACGCTGAACAGATGTCTCTTCTGGACCATTGTTCTGGAGCTGAAACTGGGAATCTAGCCCTCAGCAAGAGAGGAAAGCCCCCAGGCCAGACAGCGCTCTGCCACCTTAACTGTGCAGAAGCCTAAAAATTTACTCTGTTTCTTCCAAAAAAAAAAAAAAGCATTAATCATTGATTCTTAAATTCAATTTTCATATGTGTGCGTGCACGAGTGACTATGCCTACAAACAAGCTCACCATTGAACTTCAGGGACCCACCTGTCACCACCTCCCTGGTGCTGGCATTATAAGGATTTACCGAAAGGCTTGACTTTTGACACGGGTGCTGGGAATCAAACTCTGGTCCTCACGCTTGCTCGGCAAGCGTTTTATAAACCGAGTCATCTCCCTAACCCCTCCGTTTCTTGTTTTGTACATGTGCAGGGTTTCATGTAGCTCAGGCTGGCCTTGAACTCCTGAACCTCCTTCTTCTACCTCCCGAGTGCTTTACAGGCTTTTACTACTGCCTGTAACTTCAAAAAAAAAAACTTAAAGGGCTGGTTTCACAATTGTAAATTATAATAATAACATCTCTCACAAGATTATTCTGAAGATTGAGGGAGATAGCTAAAATAATGCAGTGGACACAGATGCTATGAAGCTATTTCCTCCCACACAGAGCTTCATCCAACCTATCCCTCCGCGCTCATAAGCGAGAGTCACAGGCAGAACATGACCACAGACCCCAGCATCTGTCCCATGCCTTTCCCAGGAGCATTGGGTTCTCTGGCCTCTTTGCTCAGGTTCTCCAAATCTGAAGCTCCTTCTGGGTCAGACCCACACCTCTGCCCTCATTAAATCTCTAATTCTCACCCATTCTTACTCTCAGCTCGCATACCACATCCTCATCCAGCCACCTGTTCACTGACCCCTCAATGTAACTACGTAATGTCCTGTCCCATGTGTTCCTAAGTGGTATACTTACCGAAAACTGCATGCCCAGTGTTGTCCCACAGAACTCAACCTATTATTGCCCCTGGGGTGGGGGAAGGAAAACCTCACTGCCAGGACACAACCTGTCCTATCTAGAGTGAGCCTGATCACCTGGCAGGTGCCTCCTGCCTCCGGACCCTCCCAAGTCTTTGTCTTCACTGTAGCTAGAGCTCACTTATTAATTGAGCTAAATACACGCACATTACTGCTGTTACTATTTTAATCTTTAATAAATGATGTGTGTGTGAGAGAGAGAGTTTATGATGGTTATGTGCAATGCCCACAGAGGCCAGAAGGAGGCTTCAGATCTAGAAGTGGGAGTTACAAGCCACCTAACATGGGTTCTGGGAACTGAATTTCCGTACTCAGGAAGAACAGCAAGCGCTCCTAATCTCTGAGCAAACTCTCCAGCCCCACTGAACCTCACTGAAGTGCTCAGTACCACTGGAGCGCTATGTACATCCGTGCTGCAGCTCGTCCACCAGCCAGCTCCAGAACGTTACACGGTTCTGAGGTAAAACCCTGTGTCTCCCCACTAATATCTGCCTCCTCCTCACCACCCTCTTCCAGTGAGCAGAGCTATGACTTGGTTTCTGCAAATCTGACTCCCAAGATGTGTCTTCTCAGTGGAACCGTGCAATATTTGCCCTACATTGACTATTACTTCCCTTAACATTGTCTTGAAGGCTCATCCAGGTGTCAGATTGCCCCTTTTAAGGTTGACTAATGCTCTACTGTGTGGATATATCACACTTTATGCATCCACTCACCCACTGAGGGATATGTGGATTGCTTACACCCTTTCACTATTGTGACGAACGCAACAGTGGACATTAGTGGGCAAGCGTCTGTTAGCCTTGCTTTCAATGACATGCTATCACTGCGAGGTCAAAGGCCATTTTCCACTCGGTATAGTGGTGTCTTGAACTGAGCAGTGTCTTCTTCCCAGAAAGCATCTGCAAACTCACCCAGCTGGCCCCATCTCAGATATCCTCCCTCCTGAGAAATTGGGCAAGCACAGGGCAAGTCCTGATCCCACAGGGTTTATACACCAAGGAGGAACCAGGCTCTGCACACTGAAGGGCCAGGGTAGATGGACTGGCTGGCTGGTGCTGCAGTAACATTGTTAGCACCTTAGTGTCTCAAAGTCCAGCATCAGTTTCACTGAGTTCCAGTTGAAGAATTAACAGGGATGGTTCTGTCTGGAGGCTCTGGGGAGAGAAATGACCTCGTTTTCTTCTTTTTCTTCTAGCTTTTCTAGGGACCTCCTGCACTTACCCTAGGGACCTCCTGCACTTATTGGATTGTCGCCCCCCTCTTTCAAGCTCAAATTGTCAGCCTTGTCATTACTGTCACTATCGCAATGCTTTCTCCTCTGTTTTCTGCTGACACAGACCACTGTGTTTACATCAGGTCGACCAGATAATCCAGTGTCCTTATATCACAGTTTCTTTAGTGGAATATATTTTTAATACTCTTTTGCAATATAAGGTTACATAATTACAGATTCCAGAGGGCATAGATCTGGGGTGGGGTGAGGGTGGGGGTGCTAGGCAAGGTTTCCCGTACAAGTATGGAAGCCGGCCTTGATAGCAGGCAGCACAGGAGAGGTGATTGGGGTGATGTTTTAGGGAGCAGGTTAATGTGTGCTGATTTATCATGATCAGAGAGCAGATTATAATAAAGTAGGAATCGAGAGACAGGTGCCCGAGGCTGTGCTCACTTACACTCTCCTCACTGTGCCCGCTGGAGCGTGTTCCGACGTTCGCAGCGTGTGGTGGCCAATGTGTTGGTCCTTCTGCATTCATAACAGTGCAGTAGAGAACCCTGGTGTGCAGGCTGAGCATCTGTGGCAGAGCCACTCCTCACCAACGCACACCAAGCTCTCCAAAATGGGGAAATGCCCAGCTCTAGGAACACATACAGAACCAGTTTCCCATTCTTTGTTCCACAGGCATTATACCAAAGCAGAATGACTTTCACAGTGGACAAAGCCAAAACAAAGCGTGACGTGTATGCAGAATACAACAGAGGAGTTGATTCTAAACCGCAAGTGTCTTGGGTCTCTCTTCCACAGAGTGAAGACTGACGAGGGGGAGAGAGAGGCACCCTTCTGATGAGAAGAAATCCAGGTGTTTTGTAGGGAAGCAAAGGATCATAGAAGGAAGGAAGGACAATTTAAAGATTAAGAAGGGGCCTGGGAAGATGACTCAGTAAAAGTGCTCACTTTGCCAACCATGAAGACCCAAGT
This sequence comes from Dicrostonyx torquatus, assembly GCA_028555095.1. NCBI lineage: Eukaryota > Metazoa > Chordata > Mammalia > Rodentia > Cricetidae > Dicrostonyx > Dicrostonyx torquatus. The sequence goes on from JAQHUG010000021.1 coordinate 5,686,178, forward strand.
TTGAAGCCCAGACCCTGGGTAAAAAGTTGGGTGTGGCTGTGCACTTCAGCGCTGTGGAACCTAGAGACTAGAGATGTCACTGATGGCTCCCAGCCTGGCTCCAGCTCCAGAGAGAGACCTTGTCTCGAGATAATAAGGTCTGATGTCCTCCTCTGTCCTCCACATGTGCTTGAGAGGGTGAGCGTGCACCCATGCCCCTCTCACATACGCATATGCTACCCCTCCCCCCAAACAGACAATTAAGCAGATGTTTTGAGGGACGGGCGGGTAGGAATCTGGAGCACCTCTGGACGCCTAGCAGGTAGCCCAGTGAAAGCTGAATTGCATGTATTGTCTTGAGCCAAGACTTCGTGTCTTCTGAGTTTGCCCAAATGCTCTTGCCTTAGCACACTGTCCAGCCTTCTCAAAATCGCTTTAGGGGATACACTCTCCTTTACAGAGGTTTGCGGGGAGCTTGTCACCGCCAGGAGCACACAACAGCTCCAGACTAGGTCCTGTGATAGCTTCCAAAGCAAAACACCAAGGAGAAAAGCCTGATGAGGTTTGTGTTCGGAGGCAGGAGGATGCTGAGGCGGCATGGTAGGAATGCCACAGCAGCCAGCTGCTCGCTGGAGGATTTACCAGCTGTGAGGCTGATGCAAATCGGCTTCACATTTCCTAATTCTGCTCCCATATAGAAAACAAAGACAAAAGTAACACTCTCCACATCAGGCTATTGCCAACGAATAAAGTATGTGACATGTTATCCAACACACAGTAAGTCCTCAATAAATCTTAACTGCTGCAGGATGTATAAGGTCACAGGGGTCCATCTCCAAGTATTTAAGGCAAGGTAGGAAAAAATGCTAACTCGTGTTAAGCTTTTTTTTTTTTTGAACTTGAAACAAATCCCCCAAAGCCAAAACAAATCAAGTGACTTACAGAAAATGGTGCAAAACAGATCAAGTGACTTACAGAAAATGGTGCTTACTGAGTCATTGGCAGGCATCCTGTTTTCTTGCATTTTCCTTAGTGATTTATGTGAATCCTGAAATATGTGTTCAGAGTGACCTCAGTCTCTTTATGAGAAGATATTTCAGAATTGAGATCTGCTGCCAAACGTGTGTGTGTTTGTGTGTGTGTGTGTGTGTGTGTGTGTGGTGACACACTTTAGGAGGCCCATCAGTCATGCTAACAGCTACCATGATATATATAACCAGCACTCAGGTAGCCTCACAAGGCTTTCAGAACACCATCACTGGAGGTGCGTAGGTCAGGCGTAATCACTAATCCCATTTTTCTGATGGAAACACTGAGGTTGAAATAATTTCATTGCATCTAAGGGAACACAGGAAATAAGAAGCAAAGAGCTAACTCCACATGCTCCACCTTTAGAGAAGCCGGAACTACCATGAAGTGTTTTAAAACATCAGCACACCCAGGCTCCACAGCCAGACCAGTGTTGTCTCTGCCTGTGGTCACTTCTGGGGGCTCTGTGCTATTCTGAAAGTGTGACTTTTACACAAGCATTCCCAGGATGCTTCTCAACTTCGTTCTCACTCTTTCCCTCTCCTCTTTCTCATACACACACACCCATTGCACTCTTGGTTCTCCCCACTGTCCTAGTTATTCACTGACAGAAGTCCCAAATAACTGTCTCAAAACTCAAGTCTGTATTTTTCTGGTGAGGCTTGAGATCAGTGAAGATATCTGAGTAGAATCAGAGCTTCCAGTGATGCATCCAAAGGTTTTGAACCAGAATAACAGTGTTGGGGGATGAGAAAAACAGCCTGTAATTCCCTGGGGGATTGCTTTGAAGGTCATTCCATGTTTTGGGCACGAAAGTTCTCCAGTGTTTCTGTACACATGAGGATCTTATCACTATCATTTGTGGTTTTAGGAAGTCACTGAACAGTTCCCTTTCTTTCCCACCCAAGTACAGCAACAGTTGAGAAATGAGACTTGGAAAGGGGACAGATGGAGAAAGAAGTATGACCTCTTTTACTGATGAGCTCTCAGGAAAACCTGATGGCTCTGGCCAAAAGATAACCACCAGCTAAAGTCCAACTCAGGGAACCTCACTCACCAGTGCCAGGCCACCCCCAATTATCACAACACTCACCTCCATTCCTACATCCCACAGAGCAGAGACTGGATCAGACAGGCTGGTAGGTGAGAGAGGATTAGGAATGGACAGGGCAGAGGACCTCAAGAGAAAAAGGAGAAGGAGGAGAGAGTTGCGTGACTTTCTGGGGAGATACAAACATCTATTTGCTGGGGCTAGGACACTGTCTTAGTTAGGATTTCTATTGCTGTAAAGAGACCATGGTCACAGCAACTCTTATAAAGAAAAACATTTAATTGAGGTGGCTCACTTACAGTTTCAGCGGTTCAGTCCATTATCATTATGGTGGGAAGCATGGCAGCAGGCAGACACTGGTGCTGGAGAAGTAGTTGAGAGTCCTATATCTTTTGAGCAGCAGGAAATGGTCTGACAGTCACACTGAGGGAAGCTTGAGCAAGAGACTTCAAAGCCCATCACCATAGCGACACACTTCCTCCAACAAGGCTGTACCTATTCTAACAAAGCCACACCTCCTAATAGTGCCACTCCCTTTGGGGGACATTTCCTTTTAAATCACCACAAACACTAATGGAAAAAAAAACAAAGAAAAAGCTCTGCCCTGTGCTTAGTGAGCCAGTGATGCTAATGACATTTGGGTGAGAGGTTACCTACTGGAGCATGAATGACTCAGGCTGCTGCATCTTGAACCACCCTAGCATGGATGACAACTCAAGAAAGCTTTATCTTTGGAGGAAAACAGACAGACAGGGTATGTCCTTTCCCCAGCAGGCTTTGCTACTTACATAACCTGGGGGAGGGTTATGAATCTTGTAAGTTTCAGGAACTTGAGACCTATGAGTTGTTTGCTTTCAACATCCAAAGGGGTTTCCTCCAGGATAGTGTTCAATTAGAGGAAATTGCTACAAAGTGAGTTGGGGGTGTTTAGGGCAACTGAGGCAGGACAATCATTAATTCCAGGTCAGCCTGGGCTTATACTATAAGACTCTGTCTCAAAACAAACTAAGAGAGAGAGAGAGAGACAGAGACAGAGAGAGAGAGAGACAGAGAGACAGAGAGACAGAGAGAAGAAAAAGAAAAGAAAATATTAATCAGCAGGATGGTGCAGTGTGTACAGGTACTTGTCACCAAGCCTGACTACCTGGCCTGAGTTCAATACTTAGGATCTACATGATGGAAGGAGAGGACTCCTGCCTGCACCTACAAAACCAATCAACAATCATAAAAAATTGGGCTGAGAGATAGCACAGTGGTTAGGAGCATTGGCTGCTCTTCCAGAGGACACAGGCTCAAATCCCAGAAATCATATTGTGGCTAACAATGTCTGTAACCCCATTTCAAACGACCCTATTCTGCCCTCTACAGGCACTGTATGCACACACCACACATACATACATGCTGAGAGAACACATATACACATAAAATAAAAACAAATACTTAAAAGTAAATAACGTAATAAAAAAGACAGAAGAAAGAAACCATCCCCAAACAAAGGGCAACAATAATGTTTACTTCTTCCCCTGTTAATACTCCCGTCAATTAACCTTCGAAATTATCCCTCTTCTGAAGGAAAGCTAAGACATGAGAGTGACAGAAGAGTATCAGACCTGGGAAAGCTGGGGTTAGTGTGGAGAATTCCCCGTCCATATTTTCCATTTCTGTTTAGTGTGAAAACCATTTCCCCAAGGTGGGTGTGAATCTCATATAACAAGAAGGCATAGGAAGAGGGTCATTTCCCAGATTCCCGCAGTGGATGGTAATGCAAAGGAACTTTAGTCTGAGAGCAAAGCCCGCATGTCTCCAAGCACCAAGAAGGATGTTGGATGGTCTGCAAATGAGCCTTGTCAATGTCAGTCACTGAGGGAACAGGTCCTTCTGCCTAGGAAATCCGGACAGGCTTCCTGAGGAACACAGCATTTGCTATGAAGTTCAGATGGCATTGGAAAGTCTATGGAAGGACTCTTTGGAGAGTGTGTGCATTCATGCGCGTGTTTGGGTGTGTGCACATGGGCACACACACGTGTGCACACACAGACACATGCATACAACATAAGCAAAGGGAAGGGAAGAGAGTTGTAGGTACGGCACTGAGAACAGAAAGTTGCACAGTGCTGCTCTTCTCAACTTGGGTGATGCACGCGGAGCACGAAGGTCTGGCTTGCAGTGTTCAGTGAGCATCTTTCTCAATAGAGAATTGAAGTGAGCAGACAAGAAGCATCAGATCTGAGGTCATGTGGCAGTTTTATTTAAGACACACAAGTTTAATAAAGGCCAAAATACACACAGATTGCTATACCAGAGAGAGCTCCTTCAAAGAAGCAGGCAGGTCGGTGATCCGCGCAGAGAGCGCTTTCCACGTGGGCCTACCATTTTATACCTCTCTTGGGACCTGGTGGTCCAGCCCCATTAATTAATTAAAGGGCGGCATAATTAGCTAATGGTGGGGCGTGGCTATAAACCGAAATGGTTAAGACCACACCCCTTCAAGGTCATAATGTTTGAACCTCAGCGACTAAAAAAATAATGATGACCAGGTGGTGGAGGAGCACACCTTTAACCCCAGCACTCACAGTACAAAGGCAGAAGGGTCTCCATAAGTCTGAGGCCAGCCTGGTCTAAAAAGTCAGTTCTAGGCCAGCCAGGGCTAAACAATGATACCCTGTCTAAAACCAGTAAATAATAATATTAATTAGCTATATATATGAAAAGCAGCAAGACTAGTTTGACAGTCATTATCATTAAGACTGTTCACGGAGATATAGTGTTTGACAGAGAGAAGCATTTCTTTCTTTCACCACCCATCCTTTCCTTCACTCCTTCACGCTAGCAATAACTTCTACCGCTCTCTCACGATATCCTAGGAGCTGAGAGAATCTAATAGCAACCAAGCACAGACATGACGCCTGCCCTGAAGGAGCCAGAGTTGAGCAAGAAGCCAAAGCCTAAACAATCTAGCAAATGTGACACAGCTGCTGCGGGTGACGGCGCCAAGGCAGACACACGTGGTGTCTTGAGATCCTACAACAAATCCTGCCGGGCTGCCTCAGAAGAAACATCTCCTGAAGAAGGACACCTGAGCTGAGATCTGAAGGCAAGTGGGGCTAACTGGTCTAGGAGAACAAAGAGCTTTGCAGGCAGGGGGACATTCACATAATGGAACAACACACAGCAGTAAAGGGAATGACTCCCTGCTGCCAGCGCTACAGTGATGAACCCTGGCAGCATAATGAGAGGTTATATGCTGTGTGCTCCTTCCCATAAAGTTTGAAAACAAAAGAAACACATTGTGTAGATAACACAGAGCAATGCAAAATATAGACAAAATGCAGACATGCAGGTATCTCAGTGAAAGCATGGAGGGGACAGAACAGAAGGTTCACGGAACAAGTCATAAATTACTGGCGATGTTCCAGGTGATGGGGTTGGATGGGGAGTTCTGGAAACTTCACTGATTGGTTTTAGTACAGACATAAAGAAGGACAGGCACTGGCCAACTTATGCTATACATATAGCAAAAGTTATGATTAAGAATTTTCCGGGTTCCTGGGAAATCTTAAGAGGAAGTGCTATTCTGAGTAATGAGCACTTAAGGACTATGGAGAGAGTCGATAAAAGTGGAGACAGGGAGGATGGGCAGGAGGCTGTGAAAACGGCTGGACTACCCATGTGGAAACCCACAGTCCTTTCCAAGCAATTTCCTTTTTATCCCTAGATAAAGAAATGTTCTTAAGTGACAGTTTCAAAATTTGCATTTTGAAAAAAAATGCAGTCAATCTGCCTTAAACACAGTGACAATCTAAGGATAGGCCAAAACAAATGTGGATGGAAGCCTTGTCTGGACAAAAGATGGTGAGAGCTTAGAACTCTGCGGAAGAAGCAACGGTAGCCGTAGTGGTGCAGATGATAAATGGTGATGATGATGGTGGTGGTGATGATGGTGATGATGATAGAAAGTAAAACCTAAGGAATTTAGATCTCTTTGGTCCATATGCTGATAGAGAGGAGCATTGTTTCAGTTTGCCAATAAAGTATGGGCGGGGTGGGAAAGTGGGCAAATGAGTTCAGTTTAGACGACGCTGAGTTTGAGCTGCGTGCTCAGGTCCCATCTCCTTTTCAGCTTTCTCCAGAAATGGTTCTCTACTTTCTCTTTTATTCTTTATTGCCTAAAAGACACTTAACAAACTCAAATTCTTTCTGGAGCAAGACAGGTAACCAGGGTGACTGCAGTAGGCTAGGTCAGGGTGGCATTCAGAATGGTGACCTTCAGAGAATAGTGTACCTCAAAAGGGAATGGCTCACATAAGCCCATGTGATGGGAGGGCCAAATGCTGCTAAGTCTTAATGTTTTCAGAGGGAAAAAATAATGAACTTTAGCAATGAAAACACGTGTACACACACACACAGACACACACACACGCACACGTCATGAACGAGCTTTCTTCTTCCCTCCCTCCCTCCTTCCCCTCTCTCTCCCTCCCCCCCCCCTCTCTCTCAACCATGAGGCCAATACTGTACATAAATAGTACAGATCATTGGCCCGGGATAGTCAGATCAGAATTTTGGTTCCAAATCATTATTGAACGATTTTTTTGCTCATCATAGAACTTATCAGAATACCACTTTTTGAAACAATGAATTCTGGATCAGAATAAAAACTGCAAGTTGAAAATTAATTATATAGCCAATAATAATATTGTATAGACTTTTAAAATATTTTAAAAGGATTGTCATAGAAGTTTTATTATAATAAAATAGCATTAAAGTCAATGAACTGTAGCATTATTCATGGGTCTTAGCACTGAGAATTTACCAAAATTTATAGTCAGTTTTTAAACATCATTTAAAAGAATTTTTTTATGGTTGTTGTTTTTTGTTGAGATGGGGTTTCTCTGTGTAACAGCTCTGACTTTCCTAGGGCTCTCTCTGTAGATCAAGCTGGCTTTGAACCCACAGATATCTGCCTGCATTTGCAGGCTGGGATTAAAGGCATGTGCCACCACTGCCCAGCTAAGAGAATTTGAAAGATGTAAAATCCTCAGGAAAATTGTACAGACTAATGAATTTGTCCATGCACCCACTTCACAGATTCATAATCATTGGTTTTCATCTGTGGCAGGGTTTTCCCACCACCATTTTTAAGCTACAGGGAGAATGACATTCTGTTATGTAGCCATGAAATGATCCAACACAGGACCAATACAGTATCGTTACCTAACACACAGTTAATTTCCATTCTGATTTTATTCCTCTGACCAGGACCAGGCAAGGCCACCTAGTGCCCTGGGCAGTGACATATATTTAGCTTCCTCTGATCTGGAGCAGTAACTCCCGCCTTTCAGGGCACCAACACTTCTGAAGACTATAAGCCAGGAGTCTCGCAGAATGCCTTGAACTTGAATTTGCTTGATTGTTTCCTGACTGGTCAGACTGAGGATGTAGGGACGCTACATATTGTGCCTGTGTCACCTCACTCCAGGTGGCACAAATGCCACTTTGATCAGCCGCCTGTGTCTGCCAGATTCCCCATCCTACAGGAAGTTTTCCCTTTGCAATCTGCAATTAATCTGTGTGAAGATGGTTTGAGATGCTCACCTGCTCACCAACATATATTTAAGCAATAATTCTAGCATCCATTGAAGACTTATTTCTTTGTTTATAACTGTGTGGCTGCCAATGTTTTGTAGGCTATAGCTGTGATTTTGATGCTAATACTTCTCATCACTGGAATCATTATTACCATGGAGGATGTATACTTTGGGGGTTTTAAAAAGAGGAATTCTGCACTCGTCCACATGTCACTGTCAGGGAGAGTGTTCTCTTGCCTGTTTGTTTATTTTTTTTCTTCTTTTGTTTTGGTTTTTCGAGACAGGGTTTCTCTGTGGCTTTGGAGCCTGCACTGGAACTAGCTCTTGTAGACCAGGCTGGTCTCGAATTCACAAAGATCCATCTGCCTCTGCCTCCCGAGTGCTGGGATTAAAGGCGTGTGCCACCACCGCCTGGCTCCTGTTTGTTTATTTTTATATCTGCGTGGATACCTGGACTCTTTTGGCAGGTGATGTCTTATGACATACCACTGTGAGCTTGGTGCTAGCATGTCCCTAATTGACCAGTGGGAGCCGCTTCTAGCTAGCTAAGTTTCTTTGACTTCATTTAAAAACCAAACTCTAGGCACTAGCGTGCTCATAGCTACTTTATCGGTTGCTTCCTATGGTGGCACAACAAAATACTTGACAAAGCATCGTAAGGAAAGGAGAGTTCATTCTCACTCATGGTTTGGAGTGGAGTCGAGAAGAGAGAAAGTGTGGCTACAAGCATATGAGGCTACTGGTTATTAGGTCACATAGCATCCACAGGCAGGAAGCAAAGAGTGGTGAATGTTCACGCTCCGTTAGCTCCCCTTTATATACAGTCCAAGACCCCAGCCCATGGAACAGTCCTGCCCACATTATGATGGCTCTATTTACTGCAGTTAACTGAATCTAGAAAATCGTCTCACAGACAAGCCCTGAGATTTATATCGAAGGCGATTCCATATCCTGTCAAGCAGATAATTAATATAAAGCATCATGAATACCATGTGTTACTTACGCTAGCTGGTTTTAGCAAATAAACGTGTAAATTCAGAGTGAGTCTTGAAAGTCCCGTCCAGCACCAGGGCACTCTTTTCTGCCGCCTCCTTCTACTTTGAGCTGATGCTTCCCAGGTATTTGGTGACAGTGACTAGATTACATCCCCTCCTCCGACGGCACACATACTGCAGCATCCTAGGACACCAAGCCATAGTCTCACAGAGGGCATGAATGTTAAAGCACCATCGCTTTCCTCCATTTCGTCCCCATTTCCTAGTGGCCAAGATAACTTACTGTGTAGTACATTTCTCACATTCTAGACGTGCTAGGTTTTCCTAAGCATGACTCTGCAAAGATTTCACTGTGCAAAGGTGCTATCTTAATATTACTTATCATCAGTAATGCAGGAAACAGCTACATTGTTTTAAATGAGGCTGACAGGGGACTTGATAATAACGTCCATCTGTTTGACAGCTTGAATGCCTCTTTACACGGAACACGCATTGCTTCAGTCCCTCCTAATGGTTTGCATTTTTTAGGCTCCAGACAGAAGGGACAATAGATAAGCTCAGGGCTGCATGGGTGTTTCACATAGTAGGAGCATGAACTGCTAAGCTTTTCCAACGCACTTAGCATCTGTGAGGGATGGAGACAGGCAGCACAGAAAAGCCTGAGCGACCCTAAGCAGCAGGTAATCTAAAATGTACTAATTTCAGCATTTTATTCTTGCCATTGGTATTTCAAAGAAGTTTTGTGTGTTCTTTAGATTGATATTTTAAAAAAAACATTGCTTCCCCAAGACAGTCTGAATGACAAATGCCTCAGACACAGTGGTTCTTAAATGTGCCTGCATGTAGGAGCTCTTGGGGAGATGGAAGCGGCTGAATCCAACAGCACTGACATCAGATGCTCTAGATCAGTGGTCCTCAACCTCCCTGATGCTGTGATCCTTTAGTACAGTCCCTCATGCCATGGTGGTTCCCAACCATGAAATTATTTTAGTTGCTATTTCATGACGGCAATTTTGTTGCTGTTATGAAATGAAATGTAAATATCTAATATGCAGATGGTTGTATGTGGCCCTCTCACCCCGTGAAAGGGTTATCCAACCCCCAAAGGGGTTGAGAACCACTGGTGTGGGGTAAACATCTAAGCTTTAAGGTCACTCCACTAAGCAGTCACTGCTGGATGAGGAAAGGCCTAAAGCCTGGTGAGGGCAGCTTGCTCACAGGCTAAACACAGGGAGCTTGATCCACTTGCTCCTCGTAGAGATGCACCAATTTAAAGACGGCACTAAAAGATGTAAAAGTATGTTTTGAACTGAGAGGCATAGAATACATGCTTTTATTTTAAAAGCCAATGCAATGTCAAAGATCACCACATTCCCTTCAATTCATGGTTTCACTTGATTTTTGTACTTCGATGTTTCCAAAATCACACTGTGATCTAAATCAAGGTGTGTGTGTGTGTCTCTGTGTGTGTGTGTCTCTGTGTGTGTGTGTGTTTGTGTGTGTGTTAAACTGTGCCTCCAGCAGGGTCCCTAAACTCAGTGGACATTAGAACTAGCCAGAGCTCTTATTACAAAAGTTGAATCCTGAGTGGTCAGTAAAGAACATACCTTGTAAGCGTGAGGACCGGAGACTGGTCCCAGAACCCACAGAACAATGCTGGCCATGACACTGCACACTAGAAATCCCAGCACCGGAAAGGAGGGTGGGCAGAGCAGGTGGAATTCTGGGACTCACTGGTCAGCCGGTCTGGGTTAATTGGTGACTCAAGCTAATGAGAAATCCTGCCTCAAATGAAGTGGAAAGTGTTTCTGAAGATAACACTTGTGGTTGTTCTAGTCTACACACTCACACACACATGCATGCTTACACACATGCTCACACATTCATACACACTCATGCACACACGCTTACACACATATGTTCACAATACATCCATAGGCACACATTCATGCACACACACACTCAATGGCACACACCTGTGTACTCATGTCCATATGGACACACATTAAAAACATATGACAGCTCAGGCTGGCTTCCGGCCTTTTGAAAGAGCCACATCACTACCAGCAAGCTCAGGTGACTCTGTCTCCCTTGGTTCTTGTGCTTTGAAAGGTGGTTTTCAGAATGGCCCCGCCACTTCTGTGACTCCAGCATCAGTGACGCCACAGGTCTGGAATGGAGGTCAGGTTCTAAGTTTTTCCATGCCAGATGATGGAACGAGAATCCAAGATGAGAAAAGTTCAAGAGGAAAAAGTCAGGAAACAACTAAGAAGCATGCCTTGTTACTAACACCTTACAGCGAATCTGGAAATACTCAGATGCAAAGGTTAAGGTCTCTCTATTTAGGAGTCATCTTTGGCTTTCACTGTCATCATCCCATTTAGTTTTTATAACAGCTTTATCCAGTAGCTACAATGCTCACACCCGCTGTACAGATGCGTATGACACAAAGTCTGAACAGCTAGGACCACAGGTGGTAAGCCAGACAGAGCTGGGTTTCCACTCAGGAATGTTCTGACCCAAATCTTCTCTCCTACACTGATGTTGCAACTGCTCTCGGGCAACTGTGCATGAATGCTGTTGCTGCTGACTGCGCTACAGCTTTGCAGAGGGACCCTGGCCCACACCAACATCTTGGTCCAGCATTTGCCACCTTCCACCTGTGATCCTGGCTCTTTTGAGGCTTTCACCCTGCTGTTTTCAACATGAATTGTTCCTTTGGAGAACACTCTACTTCTCATTTTTTACTCCCCTTCCCCTCTCCTCCTCCCCACTTATGCCGTCCCCAATTCTGGCTCATTCTGACCTTCACCCTTGCCCTCCCTGCACCCTTCCTGAGCCATCGCTCCACGTTCCAGGCCCTAACTCGCTTAGCTGACCTACTCCTCCTTCTGTTTCCCCATGAACTGTGCTTCTTTTTTCTAGAGCCCCAAGCTGCCCACACCTCAGCATCTTCTCTTTTAGCCACCCTAATTGGCCATACTGATTTAGTGAGCTTCCCTATCTTGGACCTACACTGATGTTCACCCTATATGCTCTATGTAGCATGTGTATTGGCTTGTTTTATGTCAGCTTGACACAAGTTATAATTATCTGAGAGGGGAAGACCTCAACTGAGAAATTCCTCCTTAAGATAGACTGTAAGTAGAGAAGCCTGTAGAACATTTAATTAGCTACTGATGGGGGAGGGAAGGGCCCAGCCCATGTGGGTGGGGATATCCCTGGACTGTTGGTCCTGAGTTCTACAGGCTGAGCAAGGCATGGGGAGCGAGCAGCAAGCAACATCCCTCTATGGCCTCTGCATCAGCTCCTACCTCCAGGTACCTACCCTGTCTGGTTCCTGTCCTGATTTTCTTCAATAACGGATTATGATATAGAAGTATAAGACACATAAACTCTTTTCTCTCCAACTTGCTTTCAGTCATGGTGTTTCATCACGACAGTAACCCTAATCAAGGCAGTATGCAAAACAGAGAATCTTGCTAAAGCATCTTACTCTTCCTTCTAGATTAAGCTCCTTGAAGGTGCTGCCCTGTCCTCACCAAGTAGCAGGAGCTGCTAAAGTACCTCTTTTCTAATGGACTCAATCCAATTAAAGACCTGAGGAAATGGAGACAGGCTTTAAAAGTGAGACAAGTTGCTTGCTACTCGTTGGGAACTCACAGGTCATTCCAGCCTGGCAAGCAGGTGGGCTAACTGTAGATCTTTTTTCCTGCCTCCCCTCCAAGTCCAATCCCTAGTCGCATCCCCAGCTGTGCAGCAGACCACCCAGTGTGTCCTCTCCTCACTTTCTGTCCCCATTCCAACAGGATAAGCAGATCCTGGCTGAACACCCTGCTCTTCTCCCTCCTGTCAGCCCCCCCCAATGCTCACCCACCAATCCCCATTCGTAAAAGTCAGTTCCCAATACCTAGAATTACATTTTATCTGAAACTCCCAGTGGTCACACATATTAAAATTCCAGAAAATGTCCTACCAGGCAATACACAGCTACCACACTATCCTAAGAACCATAAAGGGCAACAAAAACAAAAACAACCACCCAACAAAGACAAGACCAGATATCAGCACCTTGAATTACAATCTTCTCAAATCTAGAAGCCTAGATGCCAGCATAAAAACAAAATAGTAGCCAGGACAGTATGTTTCTACTAGAGCCAAACAAAACAAAACAAAACGACAAAACCCCTAAAACCCTAACAGTAGGTCCTAAGTATTGAAAATAGCTAAAGCACAAGAAAAAGACCTTAAAATAGTCTTAAAATTATGAATATGATAGGGGTCCTTAAAAAGGAAAGGAATAAATCCCTTAAAGAAATCTAAGATAGAACAGAGCAGGTAGAGGTAGTGTATGTCTTTTTTGTTGTTGTTGTTGTTTTTTCGAGACAGGGTTTCTCTGTGGCTTTGGAGCCTGCACTGGAACTAGCTCTTGTAGACCAGGCTGGTCTC
>JAQHUG010000021.1:5706016-5739592 GCA_028555095.1 Dicrostonyx torquatus
CTTAAAAGGGAATATGTAAAGGGGTTAAATGAGCTGAATTGTCAAGGGTAGCTAGATGAGTTTTAATTCAATTCTTCTTTGGCAACTAGTTTTGAAAAACCCGTTTTCTCTTGTAAACCCAGGCAAGGGTAGGGAAAGCCATTCTGGTGGGAAGGGCAGCAGCGTGAGTTATGGCAGTGCCTCAGAAGGGGAAGAAAACTTTCCACTGCAGCCATCACTGCAGCCGGCAATGTGCTTTCTTTAAAATTTTAAGATAGGCTCATACCTACTCTGGTTCTATCCAAATTCTAATGCGGCCGGGCTCTACAAACAACTTCAAGTTAGGACAACAGCATCTTCTCTCACCAGGTACCTGAGGCTGGGTCAAGGCTAATGTTGGCGAAAGGGTGCCCCCTGCTGGCCAGCCAAAGCCACACGTTTTGCTACCAGAAATTTTGGTGAGGCTAGGAGCAGGTGACCAAGAAAGGCGGAGTCTGAGACCCAGGGAGGACACCTGCAGCTGGTGTGTTCACTGGGAAGCTCATGAGGACATAGCATCATAAAGTAGAGTGTTCTTCTAGGATGATCTCTCTTGTGAAAACTTTTTTCCCTTGAGGAAAAATACAAATGATCAAACGGATATTTGACTAAAGATGGAGTCATGGATCCATCATGAGTAATGTTGTTAAGGAGTGTCAAGGACAGGGGGTGAAACTTAGGCATGAATTCCACTTTGGAAGGGTCTGAATCTGTTGAAAAGTTCTTAAAAAACAGAGTTATTTTCCACTTAATAAAACTAAATTTTATTCTCTAACATATTAGTAAGAAGAGTTTTGTCATACATATATGGATATATATGTATATGTGTATGTACACATATATATATATACAATACATACATACATACATATGGAAATAGCATGCACATTCAGTAGAGTTTTTGAATGCTGACTGGGCTGTCATGAGGAGGGATCATTAAGATGCCACTAGTGAAGGAGAAAGACCCTGGAATCTCCTGATAAATTGTTCAGTCCCAGGGTCTACTTAGGTGACAGTGTCAACAGACATTCATCCTCAAATGCATTTGAAATGCGTATTAGATGGACGGGCTTTGCTTGTGACATCAGGACAACGGATCTGGGACACATTTTAGGTGTGGCGCAGGTTACTTCCTAAAGCAATCAAGATGTGGACTCTCTTGCTCCTCCTCTGCCCCTCTGTTCTCCCTCTAGGTGGAGTTGCCCTTGTAAGACACACACCTTCACTAAGTCAGCACCCTTGAGAGTGGAAGAGCCCAAGGACATCGAAGGAGAAGAAAGAGCTTTTCCTCCAGTGGCCTCTTGGTAAACCTGCCTTGGGTGGGGGGTTGTTAACTCTTAGCAGCACTTAATCCCTGGGGAATCTCTGCTCTCTGAATCCCCACAAATGCATCCCTACTAGGCACAACCCTGCACGGAGAATCCTGGTGGCCTCTCAGGTGTATTTTGGGATCTAGCGTAGTGACAGGGAGTGAATGGTAGCTGGACACAAAGAAATCCTACTAGCAGCATCTGCAGCCCAGGTGCCGGGCATGGGGTCAATGTCTTCTGCCGTTGGCTCTGCTGAGTCTCCCCAGAGCCCTTCAAGGTCAGAGTAGCATATACCCATGAACTCGAGAGCCCATGAGAGCTGAGAGCTGAAACCCAGCAAGCCCAGCTCAAGGCAGTGCTGTTTTGTCCCCGTGATGTCTGTGGTCTCTAATGGTGACTGCAGAAGCCGGTAGTGTAATTACTGTGAAACCAAAGGATACATGAAACACTCAGAGCTTCCTCTTTCTTCTTCTATCCTGGGTGGGGTTGATAGGGGACACCCTTCTTCTACTCCCTCGCTCACTCTTCTTTCCTTTATTCTTTTGTGAACCAAAGACCGCACTGTTTTACTACCTTAGGGTCTGAGACTGTAGCTGAGTGGTAGACTGCTTGACCGGCATGGGAAACACCCTGTGCTCCACCCCTAGAAACATAAAACCCTTTTTAAATCCCAGACTAGTTTAAGGCAGTATTTAGCTACTGACTCAAAGTCCTGTGCGCATGTGCACACCACATACATGTATCTGTTTTACATACAGTGGGGAGGGTGGACGAAGATTAGAGACACCAAGGTAGCAATGAATGGCAGGTGAATGCACAGTGCCTGGGCATGGAGCCTGGTGTAAACAGTCTGAAGTTACGACTTGAATTCTGGTTCTGCCATTACCAACTACAAAAATAGCTCACCTCTGAGTGCTGACACGCGTCAGGTACATTCCAATCATTTCACCGATGCGAACTCACCTAATCCTCATGACTATCCCATAAGTACCTTATTATTACCATCTTACCGATAAGAAAATTTGAAGCAGTGTCCCAGGTCATGTGAGCTAATGGAGAGGAGAAATGGATGGAATTCAGACAGCCCAACAATATTGACCATTATGAAATCTCCCGTCTCCAGCAGATTTGCTAACTGTGTTAGTTTATCTTCCTAGGCTTTAATCTTTCCCATTTAGAAACTCATGTTTGTTTGTTTTAAAACAACTATTAAGGTCTATGCCTTAAGTAGGGAGAGGCTAGAGGCAGGGAGACTGGTGAACTGGCCAGAGAAATGGTCTGGATAGGAGAATTGAGGACTTCAAGGTGGCTGACGGGGCGAGGGGAAGGTCCGAGTAAAGGGACTTGAGGAGTCAAGAAAACAGAAAGCCAGCGACAAGCCTCTGTGTGACCTCATAGGTCAGAGGCGGGAAAGATCACACACACAGACTATTGACACCCAGCAAAATGCAAAGCAAGAGAAAGGGTGCCTGGGAGATTTCCAGAGACAGCTGAAAGAGGAAATGGCTTTGGAACTAAAGTGAGGAAGAAGGCCAGCTCTGAAAGGGCCTGTCAGGCAGAGGTGGCGCTCAAGGTGTCTGGGGATTCTAGTAACTTGACCATTTGAGTTAGGAATATAGTATCAGGAAGGTGATACTGCCAGAGGGTAAGATCAAAGTTCAAGGTTGAGGACCCACAGGCGATATGAATCAGTTCACTTCGGAAAGGTTAGAGCCAGGGAGACTGGCGAACTGGCCAGAGAAATGGTCTGGATAGGAGACCTGAGGACATCAAGGTGGCTGAAAAGTTTGGAGCTCCAGGCATCAGGAAGATGGGAAGCCAATGAAAAGAGAGCAGAGGAAGGCTATAGTGAGCACAGTGGCCAAGTGAGGAGCTAGCAAGAGAGACGGCCACCGGTGGTTCTTCCAGACTGTATCATTCCTGTGGCCTGTGAAGCAAAACACACCTGGCCAGAGTGATGGACTGTGGAGAGTTCGGCTTAGAGCAAAAGGCATCAGAAAAATTCAACAATGACAGCAGCCTTCTAGGGACCAGCCTGTCCCCTCCCCCATCATCCTCTCCAACAAAGGAGTACTGCAGTACCGACAGGTGGCTTTTACTTTAAAGAGGCAACAAAGCTGGTGTGAGCAGAGAAGAGGGGATAACCAGACAGATCCCTGTTGTGTATCTTGGGCAAGCAAATCAGTCTTCCTGTTTTCTGTATCTCGGTGTGTGCAGGTATAAAATGGGGGACAATATTCCCTTCTTTATTTGTCTGCTGTGAGCAAGGGCATAGGACAAGTTAGTTGGTCCAGTTGGGTAGTGGGCCCCAGACAGAGACGTCACATCTGTTGGGGACTCACTCACACTGACCGCCTTTATTTCCATGTGCCTTCCTAAGGTGAGGACGGGACTAGGAAAAAGGAGTAAAAGAAAAAGCCAAGGAGATTACAGGAGTAGCAGTCAAGGGAGGATAGGAGGTAGAAGGAGAAATTGAGGGAAAGACAGAATGAAGACTGTGTGCTGATTTGTCAGATGGACACCAGCTGTGATCATCAGGGAAGAGGGGACCACAGTTGAGAAAATGCCTTTATCAGATTGGCCTGTGGGCAGGTCTGTGGGAGAATTTTCTTGATTCATGATTGATATGGGAGGGTCCAGCCTACTACTACTACTACTAGTGGGCAAGTGCTATCCGTAGGCAGGTGGTCCCGGCTTATGTAAAAACATCAGGTTGAGCAAGCAAGCAAACAGAATTCCCTTCATGGTCTCTGCTTCAGTCCCCCCCTCCCTCACCTCCACCATATTCCTGACTTGAGTTCCTGCCCCGACTTCCTCCAGTGATGGACTGTGGTTGCTAATGATGGCACGTGTAAAACCAAACAAACCCTTGCCCTCCTTTTGGTCACGGTCTTTATCCAACCAATAGAAAGCAAACGAAGACAGGAAATTGAAAATCTTTCCCATTTAAATAAGAGTCAAAGGACTAAAAATTATCATAGCACTAATTTGCCATCTAATCATTTCCTTTGCAATCAGACACCTGCTGCGATGAGACCTTCGAAACAAATCCCTGCGACGTGATAGCATCATAGAAGGGGTGTGTGGAGGGGGACATGAAGGTGGGTAATGGAAAAAGCTCAGGCAAGAAGTGTGTTTCTGTGTTGGGAAACAGAAGGGAGACATGGGCTTGATGCTCTCTGTATGCAGGTTAAGAGTGAATCTGGTAGGGGAAGGAGGGGTCGTGGGCAGAGACGGTTCTGAAAAAGGAACTAGGATGGACAGTTTCAGGGGCAGGAAAACATTCTTGTGTAATGGACCCATTTAGGAATCTGGTGAAGTGGTCCATTCTCAGCGGTCTTATACCTTAAACTAAAATGCATGGGAATACAAGCTTCAGTATCCACAGACTCCTTGAGAACAGGCAGTCTCATAAAGATGTCTCTGACTTGAAGACTAAATGTTTGTGAAACCTATATCCTTAGGAACTGACAATTGCCTCTTGGTCCCTGAATCTTCTATACCCTGTCTGGATAAGGACCCCAAATTGAACACAGAATGTGGAGCAAGACCAAATGTTTTCCCCCACCAAACGCTCCAGACAATGAATTTAGTCAGAGACCTTAAGTGGTTTGAACGCTGATTTTCTTATTTCTGAAGGATATTGGAGGGTATTATGTGCTGATCAAGTCTTCATTTGGTTCCAAGAAAATTCCACCAAGACCCAAATGTGGATAATCCTGAGTAATCGATTGACTCATTACAGGATGTACCTGGTATGTTTCATGTGCTTACAAGATGGTTGATGTGCTTTGTAGGGGCTGGATGTATACATCCCACACCTCTCTCTCATTCTCTCTCTCTGTGTCTCTCTCTGTCTCTCTCTCTACACACACACACACTATCTGGGCAAGGAGGATCAGGGCAAATGAGGTCCAGAATGGAAACCTAATGCACATACTTGGGTTTCAATTATCAAATGAAATCCACAAAATCAGCAGTAACTCTTGACAACATTGTAGGAAGGCTGGCAACAGGCATGCCCGCCAGAGAGACCAGAGGCAGTGGGGTACAGGCACTGCATAAATAACTTTCCAGGACCTCTTTCCCACCCATCTGGTTGGAAACTGAGTGCCTGTCCCTAAGAAATCTACTAGTGCATCACAGAAGAGTGCGTCAAATAGTCCCACTCACTGTTCAGTTATGAGCTTAGACTTTTCCAGGCCACACTGTGTCCATAAGTGCGTCCTTCTGCCCCATTGTCTATAAGTAGATGTGCAATTATCATGCCAGCTCTGTCTATTGTTGGCGGTCTTATTTTGGATTGGCCCTATGTATTGTGAAATGAAGAGAAGCCGTGTGTAGCAAAATCCCGATATGGAAATCCAGACTTAAAAACATTCTCTGATGGCTTGGCATCCTAGGGATAAATTGGTCATAGTTTTCAACAACTCAGATCAAAGCCAAATGCTGCTTGCATTCAGACAATGATTCAGGGACCATGTCTTATTTGGTTCCTTTGAAACTAAAGCACAGACAGACATTTTTTCATACCTATGAGAGAAAGAACTTTTGGCTGCCAAATTTGTGCATCGAACATTTTATTGTACTTTAATACAAAATTTTACATCTTGTCTCAAATATCTTCTCAGAATTACCCTAGCATCTCTAAGCTGAGGTGCCTGTTACAATGATGGTTTCCTGGCATAACGCAAATAAGAAGAAAAAAAGTATATAGGCCAAGTGGTACAGATAGAAAATGAGTGTGTAAATAAGACACATATGGAACTTCTACTTCCAGAGTTGAAATGTATATGAGCGTGTATGCAAATCAGCCATCCAAATAGGAATGTAGGCCGGGCCAGACTTAGGCACAATCAAGACATGGTGACGTTCGCTTTCTATGGCTTTTTGCTCCTGGCCTGTATATTTTCTATGACCCCTGACCCTCATTTTCAGCCTACTTTTCTACTCTCTGTAACCTCTCTGAGAATGTTCTCCTTCCAGGACCTAATTCAGGACTCCTGTTTGCACCGCCCACTGATTCCTCAAAGCCCTTTGCTTTTTGTGTCCCTTTGCTGTGGACTCATAGTGAGAATGACTTAAATAATTAGCCTGAAAACAATTAGTCTCACACAGTCAGTCCCTGACATTGTCAAGCAGATACTTTACATATATGTGCGGACCATTTCCTGGCTGTGCTTTGTTCTCTCGCGAGAGCTCCAGACACAGAGAACCATGGCGTCAGTGGTGAATGACAAGAGTAACCACCAGTAAGCAGGTGGGCACATACACAAAAAACCAAACAGTTCGAGGCCAACCTGGTCTACAAGAGCTAGTTCCAGGATAGGCTCCAAAGCTACAGAGAAACCCTCTCTCGCAAAACCAAAAACCAAACAAACCAAACCAAAAACCAAATCCTAAACAAAACAAAAGGCCAAATAACATCAGGTTGAGTGAAAATTTGACAATAGCTGTGTAAGATTTTTTTGTCTTGTTTTATTTTTCAAGACAGGGTTTCTCTGTGTAACACTCCTAGCTGTCCTGGAACTAGTTCTTCTTACAGACCAGGCTGGCCTTGAACTCACAGAGATCCGCCTGCCTCTGCCTCCCAAGTGCTGGGATTAAAGGCGCTCGCCACCACTGCCCAGCTCCCTGTGCAAGATTTTATTAGATCTAATGAACGCTTTTGTTGTATGTTTTGTGTGGAAGATGCATCTCTAAGCAATCAGCAAATATTAACTGATTTCATCTTCAAAGTAGTGCTCTAGCAAGATGACTGGTACCATGCCCTTTTTGCGGCTCTAGAGAGGGTTTCCTCACAGTCACTCAGCTATTAAATGTGGAGGCAGGACTGAAACCCAGCAGCTTGTTTCCAGAGTCTCTGTTCTTAGTTTATTTTGTGGGGTGTGTGTGTGTGTGTGGTGTATGTGTGTGTGTGTGCACCTTGAATATGCAGGTAAGCACTTGTGGAGGCCAGTGGTCAGCTTTAGGTCTCTAACTGAATGAACCTGGAGCTTGCCATCTTGGCTAAGCTGGCTACCTTAGGTTCTGGCTGTCTCTGGTCCCCCAGCACTGAGCCTGCTGGCACGTTACCAGGCTAAGCTTTTCTGTGGGTTCTGTGGATCCTGAACTTAGGACTGCATGCTTGCAGAGGGAGTACATCTCTCCAGTCTCTGGCTAGTGGTAGTGGTTCTTCTTAAGATTTGTTTATTGTATGTATATGTGTGTGTGTGAGTGTATGTGTGTGCATCATGTGTATGTGGTGCACACAGAAGCCAGAAAGAGGGCATCAGGTCCCTGGAACCGGAGTTAGGGCAGTTATGAGCTGCCACGTGGTACTGGGAAGAAGTGCTCTTAACTGCTGAGCCTTTGGCTCTGAATTCAGCTTGTCCAGTTGTCAAGTGGGTGACACAGAGCACGGCCCTTGATGCCAAGCCATTTCAGGGATCTGAAAAGAAGTCTACAAGTGCCTCCTTGATAGTGGTTCTTCACTAGGGGTGCCCATTAGAATCTCCTGAAAAACTTCAAAGCAGTTCTGATACCCAGGCCCCATGTACACTGATCGAATCACAAGCTCCCCTGGAGCCCTGCCAATTACACAACAAAGCTTCCCTGAGTGTCGAAAACACAGCTAGCCCCGAGAAGAATCCTTACAGAGGACTGGATACTTAAAGATAGGGACCAGCCTGAGGAAGAGGGGTATGCAGGGGTTAACTCATGGTTCTGAAAGTCTAAGGTTGGGGACCACATGCAGATGAGGACTCTGTCACCTCAAGGGAGTACAGATGATTGGTCTCCTTGTGAGGAAGAACAAGCTGGTAAGATTGTGTCGGTTTTAGAAAGTGGGTGTCACCTGGAGGTCCCTGTAACAGGACAAATTATATGCAGTGTAAACATGATCATAAATTTTACATGTAACTTATGCTGCTATGTTTTATCAATGTCTTATGCTACATTGTGCTTGGTGGAGTACAATGCACCTGGAAAAAAAAAACATGTGACCTGCAGCCAGAAGGGCTGAGTTCAAATCTCCTCCCGGTCACTTCTTAGCTCCATGTCTGCAAAAGTTGAATGAGACCACGGATCTCGATGCTCGATCCTGGCACAGAATAAGCCCCTGATAAACACAGCCATTATCGCTGCTATAACTAAACTGTGCCTGGCACTGACCGCTTGTAACCTGATGCCTCTGCTCTTTTCTCCATGTCCACTTCTGGCTGGAAGGAAAGAGCAAGCAGTGACAAGAAGAACGTTTCTGACCTATGCAACCTGCTGAGATAGCATCGTTATTATCGAGTTCAAATGGTCTAACTGCTGGCCTCTAAATTCAATCTAGGATCTAAGGACTCTCTGCCCCTGACGCTCATGCCAACAGCCCCAAGTGATCTCTACAGTTAGAGTTTTAAATGTCATTTAGTTACAAAGCACAGGACTGAAAACCATGGGGTGGGGGCGACGGTGGAGGGTGAACCCTAACTTTGGAAAGCTGGACCAACAACTACCACAAAATCAGGTGGGATTCTGAGACTCGTGAGCATCCCTTTACTGTGTCTAAATGCCATTCCATGGCAATCTTGGGGGCTCCGCTTTGCCTTGGGTTGAAAAAGAGTCCAACTGCCAGAGGCATTTTGGAACGCATACATTCTCTTTCAGGAGATGCGTGCTGGGGCGGCACTTGTTAACCAGTAACTGGAAGCTTACAGAAATGGCCCAGCTTTTCAAGGTAGTTGTCAGGAATGGGGTAAGTCACTCTATCTGACCCCCACAGGTTGGCCAGTGGATCTGAAAGAGCCACTGTGTGATTATGGGGGAGATTAATGTCCTTATTTAATGTTATACTATCCAAATGACTGCAGAGTCCCAAAGAGAACCTGGACCACAGCATTTCTCTTTCTTTTAAATCCCAGGCTCTTCTTAGTCTATAAAAACGATACCAGTGTTTACTAGGTGGTAAAGCTTGTCTTGCTTATCTTTATATCTCCCGTGGTCCCTCTGCTACCTTAGGTACTTTTATAGGTCGTTACTTGCATATAAGAAACAATAAAAGGAACTTAACAGTTCTCATAAATGAGAAAGTTAAACAGCAAGGTGGAGATCAGAAGCGGGCCCATCCAGACCCAGGTTTGCATTTTCTGCAATTGCCGGCCCTGCAGGCACTGAGTATCATTTTTCTCTGCAGGAACAGAGGAAGGCAGCTTTACCTGTCTCTGCACAACACAGAGGAAGAATGGCTACTTCCCCTAGATTCCACCCCAAAACATTCTTTTCCACCTAACATTAGGCCAAGTTGGTTCATAAGCCCGATCTTGAGCCAACTCCATGGCCCCTGGGTGGAGGGGTTGGGGAAGGTCCTGCACTGGTTGGTTTAAGGTCAGTTTAACTAGCCAGTCACTTGGACAAGGTTGAGTAGAATTGCTCTTAGAATTCTCAAGCCCCTCCTAGGAGCTGGGGAGGGGGAGAGTGGGTCAGTTTGTCCTGAAGCTATTATGCTGAGTCCATTACCAACAGGCAAAACCCCAGTTTGTACAAGTTTGTTTATCTGCCGGAGGCACAGTTCCTACCCAGTCTTTACAAAGACAGCAGAACTGTAGTCCCCGTAGGGCCAGGGTACAGTCTTCGAATAAGTGGAGTTGGGATTTCCAGGTTTTCTGATTCCAAAGTCCACCCCTCTTCCAACATCCTGCCTGAGGGCATGAGCAAATAAACAGGAGGTAGAGGCAGGTCCAGCTGCCCTGAAGGAGTAGAGCAGTGAACTGTGGGGGAGACCTCGGTTTGAAGTGGGCCCCTCCCACAAGAGCTGAGACACTGGGAAGGTATTTTGCCGCTCTACCTGTTTCCTCCTCTGTGAAATGGAAACTGCACTCGGGCTGGTGTGGGAACTCTGTGGGGTTGTACTCTTAAGGAACACTCTGGCCTGAAGGAGATGGACACCCTTAGTATGAACAGGTATGTTTTGGGGGCAGCTGGTCATTTGAATCACAGACATCAAAACGATACTCAGTGTCACGCTACAAGAGTCTAAGAGAAAAGAAGTGTGTACAAATGTTGAGAACTTCCCAAGGGTCTGTGTCCCAGCAATTTTGGGTGTGTAGAATGTGTCTAAACGTGTCAAACTCTCTTGCCGGCAATTCAAGGACGAGTCCTAGGAGAAGCCACCAAATGGTGTTGCTTTTCAGCACCTAATTTGCCCAGTTTCCCAGTGGCGCACCCAGCGATGCCCACCCTTCTTTCTTCATTCATCTCTTTACAAAGCAAACCCACCTCCCTGCCCTCTCCATTCCTATTTCCTCCCTTTTCATCCACTTTTAGGATGCCATTTCTTTTCTGTATGGAACTCAAAGTGCAATGTGAGTGACCAGTTTCCTGTGGGCCAGAGTGAGTATCCGTTGAGAAGGCCTCAGGCCAGGATCACCTCCAAACACAAAGCCTGGCAGGGAGATTTTGGATTTTCTTCCTCAAGGAGGTAAAAAGCTGAAGAGCCTGTGCCTGCAGAAGGAGAGGCGCCAGATGCTGAGATTCTTTCCCAGCATTGATGGGATCAGGCAGACAAAATCAAGCAGTTAGTGCTGGCCACCGTCTCTGCCATTCTTTCGTTTCCTTGCTAATAAAGCCACTCATCTGATTAGCATTCGTCACCTGCTAGCTCACGGTGCTTCTGCTAACCTATGAAGAAACGTGAGTTATAGCCAGCTACTGGAAGACATCTGTAGAAGGTGCTTATAGACAAGGTCGCATCTCTTCACAAGAGATGCTCATCTTCACAACTCTGAAGGCAGCCGGAACTGGTGCTGGGTAGCAGAGGAATCACTATGCAATACTGTAGACAGCTGCAATCCATTTCTACCTGGGTAAGCCCCTTGCAAATACTATTTAAGAATATGTCAGAAGAGAGCCCACTGGTCTTGGTAGAATTTTAGATGCACCTAAAACTTACACAAAATGGGAAGAAAAAAATTGTACTCGTCAGAAGATACTGAGAGGAACCATATGGAGAAAAATACTCTTTGTCAGTTACCTTTAAAGTGATACATTTTAGACTCCCATGTAAAGTTTTGACCTCAGATGGGAAGGAACATTCTGGTATGAATATAGTAAGTATAAATGAGAACTTTAAAAAAAAAAAAACCAGCATCATTGACTGATGGGTAAGGAGAGTCTGGGCCAGCCATACCTATGGTGAGAGTAGCTTAAAATTTATTAGCCTATCAAACATGGGTTAACATAATATGAAATTTGCTGGATCCCACTATTTGTACAATTCGTCCAGGAAGGGAAAATGGGAAATTTCCATCTTTACACATTTAGTTCCCTTCTTTAATTTGGCAAACACTGACTTTTTCCACTGCATCTCTACCTGAGTGGACTCTTGTCAGCTGGTGTGAGTGTGTGCGTGAGCTTGTGTTTTAATAGCTAGGCATACTGTTACTGGTGCTGTTAGCTCAACTTATCTGCCAACTGCAGTTCAGATTTGTTTCTGGCTATGGGTGCACAACAGGTACAGGGCCCTGACCGCTGCTCTCTGCAAGTCTGTAAATAGACTGTTGCTAGATCGCTCGGATTCACACATGTAACAGTTCGGAAGTTTTGCTGTTAAGTCTCTCTGGGAGCGTTCGATGGCTGTAGACACACGGTGATGAATGCCTGTTTTGACTTTAGCCTTGAGTCTGCAGCTGTGCAGGATCTGTGCCTTCTGTGCCTCTTTGAGGCATAGCTGCCTTTGCTCCTGCTCCCTGAAGGCCAGCTCAAGCAGCCAGGCTGCTCCATGCTACTCTGGAGGGAATGACTCCTGCCTCCTCCTCCCTCCCTGCACACTTAGTTGCCTTCATCAACATTGATTCTGAGAGACCGTGGACGTTTTACACGTGTATAATGGCTAATCTTCACTGTTGATTCCATTTAGAATCAGCAAGGAGGCAAACCTCTTGGTGTGCACTTGAGGGCATTTCCACAAATGTTTAACAGAGGAAGAAAGATCCACCCTGAATGCGGGCTGCATGATTCCACGGGCCGGGATCTTCTGCTGCATCAAAATGAGGAAGTGAGGAGCGCAATCTCGTTCATCGCTCTGCATTGTCTGCCAGGATGGACGGTGCCGATACAAACCTCTTGCTACTTAAGCTGTTTTTGTTAGGTATTTTGTCACAGCAACGAAAAAAGCAACTAATGGGACTTCCTGTGTGCTTGTCATACTGTCAAGAGAGGATCCCTTTATGTTGTAGGGCAACAATGTTGACAGAACCCAGGGATTCTGGGCCAGGAAACCTAGCCTGTACTGGCAATTCTCTCGCGGCCATGGCTTTAGGAAAGATGAGGTGATCTACTCGAGAGCCGTAAGGTTTTCCTTTACCCTAGGTGCAGGCCAAGGCCGTAAGCAACCTTTTCTGATGTGCAGAGCCTGCCAAGTCGAATTCTTTCGGTCTCAGTGCTTGGACAGACGAGGTACACTTGAGCTGGCAGCAGGGCACTGGCTGCTGAGTCAGTTGTCCTGAGTCAGGGGTTGAGATGAATTCAATGTGGGTCTCTGGGAAGAGGGAAGGAAGATGCTGGCTAACCTACCATTCCCATTTCTCCGGCTGGAAGGCTGCCAGGCATGATTCCTCAGGACAGATGATGGGAAGGGAAGGGTGACATCTGTGGACACCCTCCCTTCCTTTCCCAGTGCCTCTCATCCCTCGCCTCTGACCAGTTCAGTTTGGAAGCAGCACAGATCTCATTCTGAGTCACTCCAGAGTTGTTCTGGGCACATTCCAGGGTCACTGCAACTCATGGACTGTAAGTGCATTGCAGATCTCCATTTCTGCTCCTACCCCAAGCACTGTACCGATTTAGTGGCAAATGTATTAGGAATATTAGAGACTCGTGAAAATGCCACCTGAATAAAATGCCATTCCCACCCTTGGGCTCAAAATAATGAAGGGAATTTGGGGGAAATTAATGACTCATAACTTCCCCCACGATCTCATTTCCATGAGTAACTGATTAAAGTAGGGTAAAGTAGTACATATTTTCTCTTGCAGCTTTTGATATTCCCATCATGTGAGAAGTTTCAGCAGCTTTCTCAGGCCTCAAGGCATTAGCTCATCATTCTGGCATCAAAAAGTACAGCATTTCAATGTTACCTGAAATGCTGACAAAGTTTTCATTTTTTTCCTGTTTATTTTTTTTTTAACCTTTTCATCCTTTACCCTGGCTTTACTTCTGCCTGGAGAATGGCATAAGGACTGTGAGGAGCAGAGTTTCCCAGGATGCTTTGATCCTGAGCAGCTTGCTCTGCTCCTGAAGACTTCAGCTCATGAGGATGGGTTTTTATGTGAATGTCAGGCATGTTGCAATAACTAGCCACAATGGAATAATCGTGGCAATTTCCAGCATTTGGTTTCTTTGTTTTTGTGATGTTGCTGCATGCTTCATTTTATGAGTATTTTCTTTTCTTATGTGTGGTTGAACCCATCTATTGCCATCCTGGACTTGGGCATTTGTATTTAAAAGGAGATGAAGACCAGAGAGAGAAGCAGGAAATGGACAGTATGACATAGCATAATGCTTACTGTTTTATTCCCTCACCCTTTACTTCTGCTGACACCGTGGTGTTTTATAGAGTCTGTGCCTCCCTCCAAAAGAAATGAGGACCTTAATAATAAGGTCTAAGAGAAAGTATTGTGCAAACTAGGGTTCCCCTGGTGATGTTGCTTATCATCACAGATTAAGACGTGGTAACGCTTCCGCTGAAATAAGACACAAAAACTGCCAACGACCTTTTTGGTTTGGTGTTCTGGGCTAAATCACTTGTTTCCTCAGGGGCTTCAATCTGACCACATCATCTATTAAAATTCCACATTTTATTAGAACAATAGCAGACTAGACTCTAAGGACAAGAGAAATTCTCTGTGTATACCGTATGTGTTTATGTGTGTTTTGGTGTTTGTGTGTGTGTGCACAAATCTGTGAATGTATGTGGATGCCAGAGATCCATGTAGATACTTCCCTGATCCTGTTCTCTCTCTGTCTTTTGGGGGGGGGGCAGAATATTTCATTGAACCCAGAGCTCACAGATTTGGCTAGACTGGCTGGCCAGTGAGTTCCAGGAATCTGTCTGTCCACCCTCACCCGCCCCCTTCAACCAGTGCAGGAATTACAATCAGGTGCCCACACTCCTAAGACAACATTTTACTGACTGAGCTATCTCCCAAGCCCCAGACTAGTGAGTGGTCTTCTAAGTATCTGTGATACCTAGTTCATTTCAGCCACAGAAAGGAATCAGACCAAGACTCACTGCGCAAAGGCCTAACTGGAGGATGTTGCCTGCAATAATCACGTTGCATCCAAGCTGGAAGACTTTGCTGTCTGTGGCAATCCATAGTGCATCCACTAACAGTAGGTCTTTTTAAAGTGACAGGCTTCTGAGGGGCTCTGATCAAGCCTACCAGAGGGACCACAACTTAGATGGGGTACAAAGCTGGGGGTGTTGAACTCTGAGGAGCATACTACTGTACACAAGCAACATCTTCAAGGAGTGTGCCCATTCCTCCCAGCCTGTCTTCAAGTGAAACCCTGGTTACTCCCTCCTTACCTTCCTTTGGCCCTTCTAGCCCCTTGGAAGATGCCACACAGATCCTTTCCGTATTCCACTGCCAGTTTTGAAATAGTCACAACATCCAATCCCACACATTTAGGGCTCTTTTGCCATTTTTCACTTTTCTGTTTCCATTCCCCCTTCCCCTTTTTACCACAAGGATTATCTTTCTTGTTCCTTAGGATTTGACAACGGGTCCTGTAGAAGGACTGACATAGTTTTAGGTTAAAAAAGAAAGGCAAACAAATAGGTCCAGAAAGGTGAAGAGTCTCTCTGCAGTTACCACGCTCTGGAGTTTTATGGGAAGGAGCGTGTGTGCAAACGAACGTCGAGAGCAAGACACTAGCTGGCCTGGTGACCAGGAGCCCGCCCCCATCCCTCCCCGCCCCCTCCGGCGCTCACACTCAGGAAGCAGCTGGCTGCCGGCCGGCCCTCGCGGCCGCACACACATCCACACTACTCGCCGGGCTGCCTCCCTCCCGCCCTCTTCCCCCTTCCCCTCTCCCTGCAGCCGGCGTCCCTACTGCGCCGCCCGGGCAGCCCAGAGCGCGGCGCGCAAGGGCACGGGAGCCAGGGGCCGCGCACCTCGGGGCCGCGGCGGGCCCGGGTCCAGGCTCGCACCGGCGCTCTCCAGCCAGGACCCAGCTCAAACAGCCAGCATCCCGAGCCCGGTCCCGGACTCCACGCAACCCCTCGGCCCAGAGCGAGGATGAGCACCCAGGGCCAGGCACAAAGTCGCTGCTCAACTTTGTAAAGACATGGTTGGAGTGTGTCTGTGTGTAGCGGGGACAGCGAGCTGATGCCGAGAGTCGGCCGGCTGCCCTGCCTCCTCCTTCCCGGGCCGCCGCCGCCGCAGCCGCGCGCGCACACGCACGGCCATCGGGCCGCGTTTACGAGCTCCGGTCCCGGGCTTGGATGCGAGTTTTCATTTCCGAAGGAGGCAGAGCCCGTGTGGAGCGCTGAGGGGCTCAGCCCCCACCCACTCGTCGCCAGTGCTGTCACGCTCCGGCTGGCGGGGAGAAGAGACTCGCGCGCCTAGCTTTGTTGTGGAAATCCGGTTACCTGGTAAGTGGATGCCATAGGAACTTTGTTCGGCAGGCGAGAGACGAGCGAGAAGGCGCTAGAGAGTGTGGGGGCGGTCAGTCGCAGAGATGCAAACTCGGGATTAGAAATAGTTTGTGCTTGCCGGGTTGGTGGCGTTCGCGAGGGTTTGAGGACACGGGCACCCCAACTCCCCATACTTAGGGCTTCTAGAGACCTAGGCACACCTTATTCACTTAGCCATCAGACTGGCTGTCAGTTGCCTAAGAGCGCCCGGTGTAGACGGAAAGGAAATCAGCAAGGTGTTGAAGTTTCACTTATGAGGGAGAGTCTCTGTGCCTTTTAAAAGAAAATACAGGTTCCAGAAGGCTACACAGTCAGGGCCAGTTTACCAAGCGCTCCTGCACGGTGCGCGCCATCCCTCGGGGTCATACTTAAGGGAAACTTTGGCGAAGCGGGGAGTGATGGGGTGACCTGAGGTCTTTCGCCCACAATTGGGACAGTAGTTGTCTTTCCGGCTCCCACGTGTTTGTGTAGCGCCACGAAGGCTGTTTTCCACTTTTGTGTTTCATCCAAGTTGGTGTGCCCATTGTTTAGGCAGGTCCTTGGGTTCCGGGATACAGCTACTAGTCGGGAGAGGAGCAGCGATCCGCATCCGCCAAGTTTCAACTATAACCTCCCACGCCACGAAATCGCAGACACATTCAGACACTAACACCCCCCGCCGGGTTCGTCACCTCGCGTGTACATTTTTTTATGGGCCGGGACAAAATGTCA
Source organism: Dicrostonyx torquatus (assembly GCA_028555095.1). Lineage (NCBI taxonomy): Eukaryota > Metazoa > Chordata > Mammalia > Rodentia > Cricetidae > Dicrostonyx > Dicrostonyx torquatus. The sequence goes on from JAQHUG010000021.1 coordinate 5,722,718, forward strand.
GTACTGTTTGGGAAATGTCTCAGTCTCAAGGACTTTGTCCCGCTTCAAGACTGGTCCCTATAAATGACCCTGTGTCTATTTTGAAGTCTGCTCTGGGACCACTTTCTGGAAAGCGTGAGTGAGTTGTTGGCAATGCTAGACACACACCTTGCCCCAAACGACATTTCCAAGTTACTCACTAGAGCTGACAAGTCACCCAGGGGACGAAGAACTCACCCAAATGTCTAAACCTTGGCCCGGGCGAATTTGTCATCCTATGGATGATTCAAGTAGGTACCTGGAGGGAGACACTTTGGGGAAAGGTCGCGCCCTTGGGCTTGGGAGTGTGTTTGGGAGGCGACCGCAAAACGGCACCTGGTGCGGGGCACTCGGATGCGGGCAGAGTGCGGGGTGCGGGGCGCTGCGCACCGGAGCGCGGCTTCCGGGGCTCCTACCCGCGAGTCCCCTCGGTCGGTCCCGGCTTTTTCACAGGCGGCTGGCGGCGGCCTTTCTGCCCCCGACTTACTCAGTACGGGGTTGCACAACAGGAAGCCGGCACGAGTTTGTTTTGTTTTGTTGCGTTCGCTTGCTTGCTGGCTGACACGCAGCGGGCAAGGGGTGGGGGCACAGCGGGGGCGGCAGGGTGCTGTGAGAACCACTAGGGGCCCTGGCGCCTCCACCTCCGGACCCTCCCCTTACCTCGGGGAGACCAGGGGACCCAAGACCCCCGCGGGCAAAGGTGTGTGTGTGTGTGTGTGTGTGTGTGTGTGTGTGTGTGTGTGTCCGTCCGTCCGTGCTTCTGTGTATGTGTCTGTGTGTTGGGGGGATGTTGAAGACCCCTGGAGGGCTGTCTACCTACTGTTGCGGGCCCACACATCTCAGCCCTGCAGCCTCACTACCACCTAGGCTCTTCTGCCCTCTGTACATCTCTTCCTGGTTTGGCTTCCCTGAACCCAGCTTGGTCCCTATGGGATAGAGGGTAGGGGGCCCCTTCCGGAATCCTAGGGAGCAGTGTCCACAGGGACTCCAGCAATTGCAACCGTTTCTCCTGGAGTGTACACTTTCCCAATCCTGCAGTCTCTTTCTAGGACAGCAACATCTCTTTGAGAATTGGGGTTGGTGGTCCCTGGTGATCCTAGAGTTGGCTAGGAAAGAGAAATTATACAGCTCCCCCCAGTGGACCAATTCCCTTTGGGTTATGGGACCAGGAGTCCCCAGAAGTAACTGTTAAAAAGGCCTAGGGGACCTGGAAATCAGACTCTGAGACTCAAGGGGTTTTGCCCAAGAATCCCTGCCAGACTTAAGCATCCAGGAAAAACACTGAAGTTTCTCAGTTGAGAGCGGTTCTTGGCCCGAAGGCGAACTCAAGACAAACGCGATGCTTCTTCTGTCTGCTCTGAAGCTTTGATGAGTCATGCTTTCTGCCTTGGGTGGTAGCCAGGTCCGTTCCCCAAATGTCTCCTTGCCCACTGGACTTCACTTTTTAAACTAAATTAGGAACTTTTTAAATGGTAAAAATGAACTCGTGTTAATTTAAACCTTACTCCCTGTTTTCTCTCTGTTGCTTGTAGCGAGGCTATACAAGGCAGGTGCAACCTGTAAAAGTCTGCAGGAAAATAATGAAGGTTGTGCTTGGAAAGACCTGATCTAAAGAGGGCACTGCCTGAGCATTATGTCCTCCCCCCTTTCTCCAGTGAGAAGTGCTGGCATTTAATTACTTTACTAGAATTTGCCACAGTTCTCATCAAGACTAGCTCTAGCCCCACTCCCCCTTGAATTGAAGGAGGCATTATCCCCATTCTTATTGGTACTTTGCTCATTCCTTTTCTTCCATGCCAGGAGGACTAGGCCCTTCTTGAGAGTAAGTTAGTTAATTCCTTGTGCTCTGGGATGATTCCCTCTTCCCTTGCTCCCCTTGAGGTCAGTCTGGGCAGAGTGGCCTTTCTCCAGTTCATTGATTCATTGATCAGGCTTTTCATCAATTCTCCCAATGATTCTCCCAAAGTTCCCACTCAGATTAGCAGAGCTCGGATAACTGGGGTTGGTTAGTTTGCTTGGGAGAAAGTGGTCCTTACTCCGAAAAGTAACCCTGTTTCTTGGATGTGCTCGAGACTCTAGTACCTAGTGTAGAAAAAGAACGGGGCGGGGGGGGGTTAAATAAATGGAACTGATGTTTCCTAACAGCGCTAACTTTATGTGGCAGAAGTGGTCACTCCACAATTTCAGAAGACTGGCCAGTTGTTCACATTATCCTTTTCCTAATAGGCCTGAGGATATTCTGTCCACATCATCCCCTTAGGTGGTAGTTGCTGGTCATTGGAGTTGGAATGTTAGTGTTTAAATCTCCCAGATTGTAGGAGTTCTTTTGAAGGAGCAGATCCAGGAAGAGGTACCAGGGCACACGCTTATCTTTGGAGAAGTCATTTCCTGTGTTTCTGCAATTATTTTTCTATAGAGCAATTCTATTATAAATAAAGTGTCAATACAGGATTAACCCTTTTATGTTTGGCTAGTCCATAAACTCAGGACTGAAGGGGGAAAAGGCACATGGGTAGTCTTTGCAATAAAAATAAGATGGCATTCTTATTCAAGGAGAAACAAAATGGCATGAAGATGAGGTGAATTTTTATAGACGATGCCTGAGTTCCATGTTTTTCTAGTTACCCACTTACTTTAGGCAGAGTTGATACAAAAGCCAGCATTTTTATTGAGGTAAACAAAATATCCATCTGGAAGATCACACCTGTTGGCTTTATAAACAGGACACACCCAGCAAACTAACAAGCATCTCTTAGAAGTCTCTCAATGCTTTAAGGTAACACTGTCCTCATTTCTAGCTCTCCTGTGAGTTTTCCTGAACAAGTATCTTTATGTGATTGGAATAGTTCTAGCTTTGTTTGATCTGCACACAACTTTATAGTAGGTCAGATAATTTTGCTTTTCCTTTAAAGGAGATGGGAACAGTTTGGCTTAGAGAAAGTATTTGTTTGAGCATTACTTAAAGGGGTAGGACTAAGGAGAAATGCAAGTGAAATGGGTCATATGTCTACCCGTGAGCAGTTCAGTACCTGTGTGGCTTGTTGACTCTGCGTGAGCAGAAAAAGGGCTGAAGAGTATGCATTGGTAGCCCTGGTGGGAGGGCCACCACTCCGCAGCAAACACAACTTGGGTCTAGTACTGGATTGACCGTGAAAGTTGTCCACCAGAATGTCAAGGTTCAGGTAGGAATATTGTGTCTGCCCAGAGGATGGGATAGGATTTGTGTGTTACGTTTTTCCTGCTTAGAGAGAGGACGATAGTAAGAGCATGGGATAGACTATAGACAGTATACAGCTGTAATTAAGCTGGATCAACAAGTCATAGAGCATGGGGCTCATTATTGCACTGTCACATGTCACTTATACTGTATTTATTCAGATAAGAAATGATAAGGGCAGGCTATAATTATATATCTCACTTATATTTTCTGCACAATGTGATCTGCATAATATGTATAGCACAAATATAGTAAATATGTATAAATTAGTATTGAAATGTATGTGATAACTAATATGTGAAAAGGGCAGATATATAAATATAGTGTATGACAGTCTCTACATACAAGGGCTGGGGGGAGTTCAAATATAAGCTAAAACTCAGAGAAGTGAGAATTTAGACAGGGAAATGACACATAGGCAGAGAGGCACAGCGAACAATAGAATGGTAGGCATTTAAAATGAAAAATGTGTGTGGAGTAAAACAGTTAATATTTGTTGACTTCTTTATGTCCTTGGCACTGTACCGGGAATATGACATACATTTCCTCATTTATTACTCTGTAATGGCATGGACAGCGCACAGTAGTCCTCATTTGCCAGATAGAGACATGGAGACTAATTTAGGAATAGTAAGGAGGACATAAAATGGGCTTGGAGAGGGAGTAAAAGTGGACTCGTGGTGGTTCATTTGGTAAAACTCTCACAAGTATAAGGACCACGTGAAGAAATAGATGTTTTCCCAACGTTTTCAGCATGACCTGAGTCTAACCCTAGAACCCATGTGAAAATGCTGTGTAACACCAGCACTGGGGAGGGCCAGGCAATGGGGATCGATTCAGTGTAGTTTCATTGGTGAGCGCTAGGTCTGTGTGAGACCTCGTTTCGAAGGAGGTGGAGTGCATTCCTGGGGTTGTCATCTGTTTCCCACATGCACCTTTCCACGTTGGTCTGCACACGTAGAAACTTGCATACGTATATGCACACATCATGCAAAAACCCAGAAAGAGGAGGTTGGGAAATCTGGAGGCAGAGCACACGGCACTATGCTAGAGTAAGAGTCCAATTGAGTTTTGTTTTGGGAATAAAATTGGGGGATTCGTCTGCACGGCTTGAAACCTTAGAGATGCCACCACATAGCTGAGCACATCCTTGAGATGAAGAGAGTAGTGGGGCCATTCTTGTCGGCTGTGATCTCTAGGCCAAGAACATGAAGGCTGCACGTTCCTTCAGGGGCAGCAAGCCTTACGGAACCATAGATGAGCAGATAGGCTGGAGCCCAAGCTCTGACCTTGTCCGAGGCTCCTTGATGAAGTGACCGGTACTTCTGAACGTCTGTGAGTTTTACAGTTCTGAGCCAGAGCTTCCAAGTTCCATTCCTAGGCCTGTTGAATACTGTACACACAAAACCAACTTGGAGGCCAGGGCTTTTTGCTGTTTTTGTGTGTGAAGAAATAGATTACTGTTTTCCCAACCTTTTCAGCATGACCAATAGGCTCCACTCCTGTCTGTAACTTGGCTTAGTCATTCACGAAGGTTTAAACAAGATTTTTAATAAATATGTTGTCATGTTGGGTAAAGGCCGAGTCATTGTTGTGGACGTTCATACCTCTTCCCTGATGTCAGTGGACAGAATTAACTTGTATAAAACTTCTGTCTACCAATGATTAAAAATACCTGTCAGTGACTACTTTTGAGTCACTGTGGCCAAGGAGAGAAATCATTCATTTCACGTGTGGCAGAGATTCTTCAGCAAGCTTGACTCTTGGGTCTGGATGATCAGCTTTGCTTCTAGAATCTTCTATAGGTAGCTGTCTCTTACCCTTGAGAAAGTTGTGGTTTTAACCTTAAAAATAGCCATTCCTGTGGACGGAGTGGTAGGTTATACAAACCGAGGGACCTGGAGCCGTCTTTTCGTCTAGGCACAGTTCCCTTCGCCTGTGCCTCTTTGTGTGGGGTTGGGTTTTCATGTTTTCTCTACAAAGAACATTCTCCAGTCAGTTTCCACCACTTTCCCAGTTTTGGAAGAAGAGGGCTTTGTGTCTCAAATGATGGCCACGTGGGACTCAGTCCCAGCAGTGCAGGTAATTAATGCAGGGGTGATGTCATAGGGGATGAATTCATTTTTTCCATTTCAGATTCCTCATCTCAGGATCTGATGGTTAACTCATTAAGACCACGTTTTTTTGTTTTTTTTTGTTTTTTTTTTTAAAAAACAAAAAAAAACAAAAACACCTCACTCTTCTAAAAAAACTGAGTCGTGTTAATATATAGCTATTGCATATTTTGGTTTTTTTTTATCAGGGAGTGACTTCATTCTTGGGATTAATGTCTACACTCTGCAACTGGGAAGATCTAAAAATAATAAATAATTATTGCTATTATTATTAATTTATAGGTATGGGCGTTTTGTCTGCATGTATGACTGTTCAGCACATGCATGCCTGATGCCTGGAAGGCAAGGTAGGGGTTTTGTTTTTTTTTGACTCCTTGGCACTGAGTTACAGACAGCTGTGAGCTGGCATGTGGGTGACAGGACCTGGACCCCAGTCCTCCTAAGAGGAACCATTGTTCATAACCTTCACAGTGACCCATCAGACTCCATTTTCAGTTGTTTTGATGCGGATGCTGTTGGTCACTCAGTTGTTACTTGTCAGCACATGATCAGTTCCTCTCTATTGAGAGGTGATAGATAGCAGAAGCTGAAATGTAGCTTTATATTGTTTGACCTTAAAAAAACGAAGATCAGCTCAGCTGGGTGGCACATGCCTTCAATCCCAGCACTAGTGAGGCAGAGGCAGGCGGATCTTTGTGAGTTCGAGACCAGCCTGGTCTACAAGAGCTAGTTCCAGCGCAGGCTCCAAAGCCACAGAGAAACCCTGTCTCAAAAAACCAAATAAATAAATAAAATAAAAAATAAAAATAAAAAAAACGAAGATCTCTGAGTTCAAGGCTAGTCTGGTCTGCAAGGGGAGTTCCAGGTCAGCTAGGGCTACCTGGAGAATACCTGTCTCAAGAAAACAAAGAAACAAACAAAAAAACCAAACCAAAACAAACAAAAACTTAAAGTATCAAGCTTTCAAATATTTTCTACATTGTATACCATTTTGGTATTCCTTTGACTTTGTTTATGTACCCACAGCTGCTGTTTGTAGGTGTTTGGGCCAGCAAAGAGTCCAAATGGTTTTCTAACACCAGGTTTTATGGTGACCCACCATAAATTATAGCGTTTATCCAAAACACACTATGTGCATACAGATAGGTACACCGGCAAAGAAGCGAAACAGAACAATTCTTGACTATTACTCTTGATGTACTCTGATAGCTTCAAATATATTGCAGTCTGTTCTATTTATTTATAAAAAAAACCTTTCCCTGTTGAGTAACTGATACCATAGGCCATCAGGGGATTGCTGCCCAGTTTGCAAAACACTGCTTTGGAATGAGTATCTTGGTAACTGTAGGCCTAAGAACTCAGCTTATTCCTACCTATGCTGTGAAGGCATCGCCAGCCCATGACTGCCTGTCCGAGTATCCCTGAATATGCCAAAGGTTTTTGATTTCAAGTTCATTCTAATTTGATGATTAATAATCTAATTATGATTATGATTATTTTTTGGACTGACTGGCCATTCTTTGTAGGGCCACAGCTTTCTAGACCTTTCTGTACTCACGAGTTAATGACTGAGACAAAGTGATGACAAACTTGTCAGTAATTATTGCTAAAACCTGTGACACTGGGTAAAGCAGGAGGCTGCAAGAGGCCTGCAGATGCGCGCAGGTGTGGAAGATGCATTCTGGGGGCAGAGGTGCTGCCTAACTTCACCGTTGGTCTCCAACACGGTCGCTCTGAAGGTTCGGATTTCCTACCGGGCATCTGGTCTGTAGTCATTGTCTTCACAGCCACTGCCTGGATCTTCAGAATGTTGCTTCTGACGTTCAGACTGACTGACTAGGATGTGCTCCAGAGCTAGATGGCTCGTCCACCTCCTCTTCTTCCTCTCTTAGGCTTTGGCCATGCTCATGACCCACATTGTAAACATCATAGCTTCAGACTTCGATTTAAAATGCATTGTCAGTTATTTCATTCCATTTGCTTAAGAAAAATTAATCTTCATTCTAGAGATAGTTTATAAATATAAAATTTATAATAGTTACAATATGTTGATCATGAGTTTGTTTAGAGTTTAGAATCATTACAATATGTTGAACATGAGTTAGCTTAGAGTTTGTATCATGGGTTCTGTTGAAGAGAGGCCCTAATGGAGGCTATAGTGTCTCTTCTGAGTGGTCATTGGAAGACTTGGGTGGAATGCTTGATGGGAACACTCATTTGTCTTATTAATTAGTGTTAAAGTGAGATTTCTGATTTCATCTTACCAGAGAGTGTATTGTTAAACGTTGGCATATACAGATGTTCAACATAAATGTGGTAATACTCTCTCAGTCTTCATTAGGCCTTGAGAGTAAGTACTGAGTGAAAAGATTTCTGCGCTTCTTTGAGTTTCTGCTCTGCAACTCAAACGAGAGTGTCTTTTTGTGAAACTTTTGTGACTCTGTTGGTTTCAGTGTATACAGTTAGGAACCCATACAAATAACCATGTCTTGCTGTTGATCCATTCATCGTAATAGAGGACATTCCAGTTTTGGCCCAGAGAAATGATACTGTCCGCGTCCGATATAGTTCCTCCATAATATCCTCCCACGTCACGGACTCATGTTTGCACTCTCCTCTTGTTGAAATTGCCGACAAGAATCACTCTGATTTATTGGTGACATCTAATATAGCTGTGTTTATATTGTTGCCAATAAAAAGACTTACATGATTGGTTTTTGTTTATACAGTCTTTACAGAGGAGTCAGTCACCTGTGTTAGAACAAGGTACATTCTGCTTATTAAAATGAACTCTTGGGATATAAGAACATTCAGCTCTATCTGGCCTTGATTAAATTGCAAAATCTGCTTCACACTGTAGCCATGCATGAGAATACCTTATATTATCCATCAATAGGTTTTTCATTTCTATATTCTTCTGGCTACAAAAATCAGTAACAGGAGAAGCCCAGGAGAATAGTATGGGCCTATTAAATGATGAAGGCAGTGAAGTTGAAATGACAGAGCTTAATGAAATTATACAATCATTAACCCAAAAGGGGAAAGTGAAAAGAGTAACATGGTATAGATGGTTTACATGTGCATGCACACACACAGACAATGCACATGCACCATAAATGCATGCACACATTTGCTTATATGCACATATATAAATTATCATATTCAGGATCAGTTTGCTTCCTGACCGTTATTTGTGCTTCATTAACAGGATTTGTGTGTGTGTGTGTGTGTGTGTGTGTGTGTGTGTGTGTGCGCGTGCGTGCACGAGTAAGAAATGCTCTCAGCATAAGGAATGGAAAATATAACAAAGGCTAAATGTAGCCTAAGGAAATGAAATGATGTATGAAAATTAATAATTAACTGGCTCATCGGATGAATTATGACTCTAGATGAGTCTATTAATGGTATTTACTAAGAAAGGGCCTTTGGCTGTAAATAGGCATTATAGAATTCGTTTCTGGAATTTTCTTGAGAGGATGAGTTAACACTGCTTTCGTTTGTCTAATCTCTCTTAAGCTATAAGGAACATTGTCTGGAGACCATGTGAAGAAGACTGAGCCATGATTTTGTATTTTGATCAAAGTTAATGCTTTTCCAGAGAGCGAGTGGCTTTTTTTTTTTTTTTTGCGAGTGGCATTATTAAATGGTTTTTCTACCTTAGTTTCCTTAGGGGTTAAGTCATTTCCTCTCTGACCTAAATTAGAGGAGTGTTTTAGGAGTTTGAGAGTGGTCAAAGGAAAGATTTAGTAACTCATTAGCAGAGTGAACATTTTCATTGTGAGACCCAATGGGGTATAAAAATCTAAGTTTGGCAAAACGTCATATATGAAAATCCTAAAGGATATATTTCTGTATGCTCTTTGTCTTTCTCCTTAAAAATTCTTTGTTGTTTTTTCTTGGTAGTCTTGAGTAGAATGTCTGGGCCTAAGACGCAGGAGAAGCTTGTGAAAGTTTTTAAATAAAAAGCAAGGACTGGCGAGATGGCTCAGAGGTTAGAAGCACTGGCTGTTCTTGCAGAGGACCTAGGTTCAGTTCCCAGCACGCACGTGGCAGCTCACAACTGCCAATATCTTCAGTTTCAGGGGATCTGACCTCCTCTTTTGGGCTCTGTGGGCACCAGTCAGGTTCATGGTGCAAACACAACACTAATACATCTAAAATATAAGTAAATGCATCTTTGTTAAAAAGAGGTTTTCTCAGTGAAATTTTCCTGGTAAAGTGTATTAGCCAGGGATTTTATTTTCCTAGCAGAATCTAAATTTACTGCTGCATTCCTTGTTTTTGGTTAGTGCTGTCTTTGTGCAGGAAAGTATTAGGAAAAGCAGACGATCAGGAGACCCCAGTGATTGTATTTGCCTTCCCAGGTTTTTAGGATGGAGAACCGAGTCCAGGGAGCTTGTGACTTAGGTCTCGGCTTCTCACTGATGTTTGAACATAGTCCTTTCCTAAAGTCGAGTGGTTTACTTCTTTATTAGCCAGTGGGCTTGAAATGATACTGTGATCAATGGCTTAGCTCAGAAGTATAGAAAACATAACAGTGTGAGTAAACCAAATTGATTTTCTAACTCCTAACATTGAATGCACCAGAGATTTTGTGAAAACTTTAATTTTAGGCATATTTCCCTATATAGTTAATTTATTTCTTTTCATCTTACATCCCCCACCACACCATGTAGTTTTATCTTTCCTTTTTTTCAATCTCTTGGGTGGTTTTGCTTAACTTAAATGCTTGTTTGCCTAATTTTTTTCTAAATTAATCATGTCATTTTTGGGGGGCTTCTTTTTTCTCAGTTATAAAAGTTAAGTACATTTTGTTTTTTTTTCTTTAAACTTATTTCAAACAGGAGCGCAACTTATGAAAAAAAAGCAAAATAAATATTCTTGTTCAAGCCGGGCGGTGGTGGCACACACCTTTAATCCCAGCACTCGGGAGGCAGAGGCAGGCGGATCTTTGTGAGTTCGAGGCCAGCCTGGTCTACAAGAGCTAGTTCCAGGACAGGCTCCATAGCTACAGAGAAACCCTGTCTCGAAAAACCAAATATATATATATATATATATATATATATATATATATTCTTGTTCAAGATCGAAGGGAGTGGTTGGTAATAGTGTAGCTCAATGTGCACACGACAGATGTGCACACGACAGATGTGCACAAGACAGATGTGCACACGACAGTGTGTGTGTCAAAGAAGAACAAGCTTAAGACCAGTTGAGTAGCAAGCTCTATTCTTACTGTTTCATGAAGACATCCAGTCATGCGGGTTTGGATAGCAGGACCTGTAGTGGCAGGGCAAGTGGGAGTGGCAGCTATATGACAGAGTTCTGGAGTGTCTCTTAGGGGTGGCAAAGCTAAGTGGCATCAAAGGATGGGATTCTTGGCAAAGCAGAGAAATAAAAAGCACATTCTGAAATTTACATTTGAGTCAAAAAGCGCCTGAACGTAGGCACGCGTGATAAATTTCACGGAAAGCACGGTGAACATTTGAGTATATTTTATTTCCTAAAATGGTGAAATAAAACAATGTCCTTGAAGAAGTCTTCATTCCTTGGTAGCCTTCTTACGATGATTGGTGCCACCATTTCTCTTGGATCTTTTGGAGTTGAGTTGAAAATATTTATTCAAGACCTCAGGTAGATCACACAGGATAAAAAAATCCCGACTTTTTTTTTTCCTGTTGAGGACATATGGATATTATTGACTTGTTCTCAGTCTTCATTTCCTGTGTTTGTTCAGCCCTGGCTACTCCTGTGACTATCTTGTCTCTGTAGAAGATACATAGTGGCTGTTTCAGACATTGTCAGTAGAATCATGGTGCCGCTTGGCTACCTCCTTAGAATTACTTTAAAGAGTGCGTGGTTGGGGGTGGGTAGAGCCTTCCTTAGGGATTTTACCCTAGGGGGTGTTGATGTCATCACATATAAGTAGAGCGTAGCATTCTGTGGACACATTCGTATTTTTTTTCCAGCTCCCTAACACTATGTATATACGTAATGCAGTAGGCTTTCCGTGGACACACTGGCACCTCATCTTAAGGGTTCCTCTTCTGTGCGTTCCAGGAGGTCTTGTTTATAACGCTCTACTTTCCCAGCCCCTCACATGGAAGGTGGAGTATTGTAACATTGCATCTGTTTCTAGCTCCATAATTCAGGGTCCATATGGATCTAAGGTCTTGATGCTGCTGTAAGTATTTCAGTATAAGGAACGATGAAAACTAAAATCCCATGCTTAGAATTCTGACTTTCTGCAAACCTGGGCACTATGAAAACATTCCTCTTAGGATGAACGTCATGTTGGCTTTGTATTTGCTGACTGGGAACATCAGAAGTTGAGTCTCACAGCTCCCAGAGGCTGGTGTGTGTTTCCAAAGACTCTGTAGGGAAAATGAAGTGTATGGTCCTTTGGGAGTAGAATGAGTTACATTGTGGGAGCAGTCCTCAGTAGACTGATGGTAGCTGCTGAGAGAGCACCATGTTGAGAAGGGCACAGTGGCAAACAGGACAGTGTCGTGGCCCATATGCTACAAGCTTCCCAGGAATGCAGAAATAGAAAGTCTTTGCCAGGGATCTGTGTGTTTTATGGTCATGTTCTATGAGAGAGGCCAGTTTGCTGACTGTGTTTCTTTTTGTCTTGGTATGAATGTTATACAAGTTGAAAAATTGCTGTACCTTATTTTCAGTTCTTCCTTTCCCAATGCCTGTATTTTTTTTTGTTTTTGTTTCAAACAGACTTATCACCTATCCCATGGATACATTACTTGACTTACCCCGAAAGAATCAGTAGCACCATTGGATACTGACCATCTTGGCCTTAGGGCTTTCAGGATGAATGAAAGGTCATGTGGCATGAGTCTCCATCGGCCATCAAGAAACCCTCAGGGGCCTGGGTTGCTCAGTGGTCAACATACTCCTCCCATCAGAGCCCACTCGGGCACTCCGGGGCTCTCATCCTGTGCCAGCCTACCCAGCCCCGCTATTGGAAGTCTTGCTAGCAGCCTCCACCTCAGGATGTCCTCTGGAGCAGGGATGGCTCCTCAGAGCAACATGGCCATGAGCCCCATCCATCTGCCCGCCCTGAGCCCCAGGAGACAGTTACTCACCAATGGGAAGCCTCAGTTTCCAGCCACTCAGGCCCGTGGCATGGCAGCGTCCCTTACTGTAAAGCCCAAACAGCAAGAATTTGGAGACCCCTTTTCTCTAAATCCCGAGAAAGGTAGGATTGTTGTTTTGAAATCTTTTAAAAACGGGAAAGTTCTATCTCCCCCATGTCTTTTCACTGCCAGCGAGTTCTATAGAAAATATGTGTAATTTAACATCAGAGTCAAAGTCTCGTGTTTGGTAAGGGGTTGGCTGTGTAGTTGTGTGTGAATGCTGGGCACAAGCGTGTGACCCCTCAGAATGTGAAGCAGAGAGGCAGGTAAAGCAGAAGGGTCAGCTTCAAAGGGAAATAGGGCAGGTGTTGGTGGCAGGAGGGCAGGAGCAAGGCGATCAAGTCTGGAGATAGAACATTGTAATAACCAGTAAAGCGAGGAGACAGTAAATATAAATAAGAAAATTAAGAGTGAGCCGGGCGGTGATGGCACACGCCTTTAATCCGAGGCAGAGGCAGGTGGATCTCTGTAAGTTCGAGGCCAGCCTGGTCTACAAGAGCTAGTTCCAGGACAGGCACTAAAGCTACAGAGAAACCCTGTCTTGAAAAACCAATAAATAAATAAAAATAAAATTTGTGAGGGACTAGACCATTTGGTTAATTTGAACTACACTATGTGCTTTTAATGCAATATTAATTGGGTTGCCACATATTTAAAATTAAAGAGTAGTTGTTGAGGGCTAATAAAAGTATTTGAAAGACATTTTCTCCAGCAACTGGGGTGGACTTAATGAATTTATGTTGCAGATGGTATGCGTGTTTAGGATAGGAAGGAAAAGAGCCTGTATCTTACATAGCTACAGCTTTTTATGTAAAATAGCACTCTGTATATTCCTTAAGGTACTTTATCATTTAGTATTAAGTGTTTGTATTCAAAGTGCTTATCTTGCTCGGTAGATTTACCAGCAGGCTCCTGAACAGCCGCTTATGCTGATAATTAAGGTGAATAATGATTTATAACAGACATGTAGCCAAGGAATTGTCCCTCTTGGTGTCTGTAATTTGGTGTATGGAGTGTTTGGTATAAATGAAGAGATTTTAAAAAAAAAATCCAAAAAACTCCACAACAGTAAACATAAATGTGGCTTTTATGTTTCTCTTATGCTTTATTATCTTTTTTTGTTATTTATATTTAGTCTAGTTTCTTATTTGGAGTTGTTTGCTCTCTTAGAGGTACTGGTATTTAAGTTCAGGTAAAGTTTCCCTGGGGCCCCTTTCCAGACTAGCCTCATGTGGCTGAGCACTGTGTCTTTCTTCCAAATGCCTCTGTCGGGTTTTAGAGGCATTGCCCCAGCGACACCTCTCAGCTCATCTTGACTAGTGAGCTGCAGCTTGCTTTTATAGGCACTCGTGTTTTTCTATGTGACCTACAGTGCTAATGGTGATATTATTACTGATCTGCATGTCTCACGTCATGTATGTGTCAGGCAGCATGTGGGAATGCTTTCCAACATGGACTCAGAGATGGCTTGCACCATCCTGGGATGTGGGCTGTGCTTGATTTAACTGATGAAGGTCCAAAAAGAACAAGCACTTTGGGCACACTAAGAAGGAGTTCAGGAGTGGTACTTTGATAGACGTCGTAGTTATAATCCTGGTTGAAATGGGCTTCAGGAACTTAGGTTGAGTGAGTCTGAGTGTGTCATCACGGCCAGTATACCTTGTAATGCATGTAGAGCAAGTACTGCCTCCCAGATCTTCCCCGGAGGCGTGCCTGGCTTCCTGTCAACATGCTTGGAGCATGAGTTCTCACAGATAAGAAGCTGGGGACAATCTAAAGTTATTTCTCTCATCCTTGGATCTTGAATAGCATTATGGTCCTAGGCCAGAGTAGTTGAATTGTTCCTTCTAGAGTGGTTGAATTGTTCCTTTCTGATCTTGTCAGAATTCGTAAATCAAGTCAACAGCCAATGGTGTGGGCTTGTTTGAACTCCTTCTGATCATTTGCTCAACAAACAATCATTGAACATATATTGTGGGGAAGCCATCATTCTGGAAGACTTGCTAGTAAGATGTAGACCTCTCCTTAGGGTGTTTGAGAATTCAGACAAATAGTTGGGTAGTTAGAAAGCCTAAGGACTCTGGTGGGAGGGGTATACTCAGAGTAGTGTGGCAACCTTATGTGCGTGTGGGAGTACGTGTGCGTGCATGTGCGTGTGTGAGTACGTGTGCATGCATGTGCAGGCAGTGTGGCGTCCAGAGGGTGGTGCTGGTCTCGTCCTCATTTTTTCCCCACCTTTTTATTATTATAAATATTCTCTCACCCCTGAATATTTTGCTAGAAAGGTTGACCAGCACACTACAGGGTCATCTTTGCATCCCCTACTCTTGGGTGACAGCCATGTTTTGCCACTCCTGCCATTTCTGTGGGTGCTGGGGAATCCAAGCTCAAGTCCCCATGCTTGGAGAGCCAGCATGTCACAAACTGCCCCATCTCTGTAGCTCTACCTGTCAGCTTTTGAGAGGGCTCCATGGCCTCGGTGGATCTAGGAGGGCAGTGGGCTGTGTCAGCACACGTGTGGAAAGTGAGGTACTTGCATTGTAACTACTCAGTTGTGTGTATAGGAGAGCCTGAGTGTGTTCGTGCATGAGCTGGCGTGGGCTGTGTGCTCATGAGGGAGCTCTCTAGCGTTTGTTTTGGGTAGGGAGGAAAACACCATCCAAGCCTGGAGGCATGAGATCAGGGGAGGTTTCTCCTTTCTGCCAGGCTCTGCATGCCATGGAGGTGTAGAGTTTTATAAGAGCCAACGCTGGAGGAGAGTAAACCAAACCGTAGGCAACCCAGGAAGATTTTAGTGACTCACCAAGAAGTGTAGAGGTGGGAGATGCTTTGACCCTGGGGCACCATATAACTCTGGGCATACCTGTGGAGGTTCCCGGAAAAAGAGCTTGAGAGTGTATATGAGAGAGAGAGAGAGAGCGTGCGCGAGTGAGCGAGCATGCACACATCCATGTGAGTGTATAGAAATAGAGTCTTTCATTTTGTGGTTTTGTTTCTTTTTTCTTTTTCTTTTTTTCTTTCTTTTTTTTTTTTATTTTGAGAACGGGTTGCTCTTTGTAGCTTTGGAGCCTGTCCTAGAACTAGCTTTTGTAAACCAGGCTTTGTCTGAACTCAGAGATCTGCCTGCTTCTGCCTCCCAAGTGCTGGGGGTTAAAGGTGTGTGCCTCCACCGCCTGGGAAAGAAAGAGTCTTACCATTAGGAATTTGATAAGGAGATTGTGGTGGCCGAGGAGAGTGGGTGATTTAATTCCAGTCAGAACTGAGGGCCTGGCAACCAGAAGAACGAAAGGTAGAGTTTGTCTAAAGGCCAGTATCATATTCCAGACTCAGGAAAATGCCAGAATTTCAGTGTGAGTTCAAAGGCAAGGAGTAGAAACCAATGTCCAGTTCAAAAGCAACCACGCTGGAAAGGGTTGCCCCTCATGTAGAGAAGGGGTCGACCTTTGGCTCTGTTCAGGCCTGTTTGGATGCAGTCTCTCATCACTAAGGAGGGCAGTCCCCTTCCTTAGTCTGCGGGTGTAAATGTTAATCTCATCCAGAAACGCCCAACACGAACACCAAGAATAATGTCTCATCAAACATGTGAGCACCTTATAGTCCAGGTAGAGTCACCCAAAGTTAACCACAGTGGAGTCTCATTGCTTTTGGGACAGTGTAGAGTTGACACAGTAATAAAAAGAACCCTTTCTGAGCCCTGAGAGCAACTGTACTAACTCTTGGGACTGCATCCAGAGAATTTAAGTCCTTGAGGATGTTACAGGGGAACACTGGTGTAAAGTGTAGGTTTGACAGTGTTATTTCTGTTGATTAAGGATTGCATCCCAATAACCTGGGAACACAGATAACAGTGGCTTCAGCATCCTGTGGTGTGGGTTTCAAATGGTACCTCGAGGTCATTGGGGTATCACAGTGAACTTAAAGAGGCCTAGGATGCTTTAAATTTTGAAGGAATCAGAGAGATGCACCAGGTAAACTTCACGCTAGCGGAGATGATGGGTGCTTTCCACAGTCAATTTCATTACATTTTATTCCTGTTCCTGAAAGTAGTTCCCACTGTAGCCAGAAGGTAGTTGTGCAAGTGTCCATCACGAGATGAGCGTGTGGACACAATGTGGTGATGGGAGGACATTCTAGCACATTCTATAACAGATAAGTCCTGAGTAAGCTGTGCAGAATGAAATATATCAGCTTCAAACACGTGCATTTTGTGAGTCTTCTTGTACAAGGAGTAGTCAAGTTTGTAGAGACAGTGGTTGCTAAACGTTTGGGCAGCAAGAACGAGAAGCTCGTACTTAGTCGGTACAAAGATTTGGCTTGAGGTGAGAAAGTTTTGGAGTTTGGTGGGTAGCTTACTTTTCAATTTTTTTTTTTTTTT
>JAQHUG010000021.1:5745042-5756822 GCA_028555095.1 Dicrostonyx torquatus
AAAAAAAAAAAAAAATGTAGGGAATTAAAGATAATTATTTTTAAAATATTTTTATGGTTTATTTAACTTTGTTTTAAGTGCATTGGTGTGAAGGTGTCAGATCCCCTGCAACTGGATCTTCAGACAGTTGTGAGCTGCTGTGTGGGTACTGGGAATTGAACCCAGGTCTTCTGGAAGAACAGTCAGTGCTCTTAACCACTGAGCCATCTATCTCTCCAGCCCAAGATAATTGATTTTTAAACATTCATCAAGAACCTTTGGCATGCTGATTGCCAGGCCCTATGGCAGTCCTGTCAGCCATCCTCTTGCATCTGTTTCACACTCTTAATACTTCCCACGATTCTCAAGCAAAATCAACAGCACTATAGACTTCCTACTCATAACTAAAAAGTAGACTATTTTAACTAAAATCTTAAGGAACTATAAGAGCAATAAAACTTATGATAAAGATACTGATATCAATATGAAAGTGTTCCAGTATAAGCTATACTTAAAATCGAAAGAAGTTATTAAGACAAGCTAAAAGTGTAATTACCTGAAATTCTGCTGAGTCATATAGGGCGTTTTGTTGACTGGGATATCTTGTTTGCTTTCAACAGTATGGTGTATGAAATGGTGGCATATTTCTATAAAACTGGTGGTGAGTCTTCCCTTGGTTGGCATTACAACTTTGTAGATAATCTAGCATAAATAAGAGTCACGGAAAATGGACTAAAGATCTCCATGCAGACCAGACTTGAAGGGGGGTAGGCTTCGTTGTCTGATATGTGTAGACGGTATACTGTGTGTGTGGGCAGTGCTGCAATGAATGCCTGTGCCAGGAGACATTAAGAAGGTATCTGACCGATGTAAGGACATTTTCATTGACCATGTTTCAGATGAAGGTCCTGAGTTGCCCTCTCTGTCAAATTTAGTAGAAGGGGCTGATTTTGTGTGGTGTGCAGAAGCTTGGCGTAAATGCTGGGGTCTTTCCAGAACTCTGAGGAGAACCTCCCTGGAGTTATTTTAGTAAAGACAGTTTAACGCTAGGTGTTTCTAGAACAGTTGCATGTCTGGAAAAGTACAGGAGAGCGCTGAAGTTAGTGCACAGACTGTAACCGGTGGGAAGCGTCGTCTGCCGAGGGCTGGAGGCTGGAAAGGAAGAGGACTCAGTTTCCAGAATCCAAAGTCTTCGCACCATGGTTCAACTAACTGGTCGTGGTGCCTCAGAGAACTGGAAAATGACTTTTCTAGAATCACAGTAGTAATTATGGGACTGCTGTTATCTGTGAGCATCACTGCCAGTCCTGGAATATTCCATATGGTTGTTAATCGGGCCCTCTTCTCACTTTTCCTGCTGGTTCGTAAATTGACTGGAGTGATAGGGTGTTGGGTCTAGGTGAAATCACTGAACCACGTTATGGAGTTCTTTTCAAAAGTATTTGAAGTGTTTGGGAACAAGCCCAAAGAAACAAAGCAAGGCAGGACCACAGCTTCCTTTTCCATGCCTTCTTTGCAGTTTGAATCAGATTTTGGAGGCTAATGATGGTTAATACATAACATTGTATGGTGTATGTTGCCATACATTCTAGGTGCTTTGCATTATTACATCTAAACTGCTTCCAAACGCAGCGAGGTGGGTACCATCGGGTTCATTGTTATTATTGTTCTTCCTGTTTTATAGATGAGGAAACTGAAATCGACTTGCATCATTTCTCCACCCTCACATAGCTAGAGAGTGGCAGAACCAGGACCCAAGCCTGTCACTTTAGCCATTAAGCAATTTTATATATATGTGTGTATGTATGTGCCTTGGGAAATGAAACACACCTGTTTACTCAACATGGATGTGGAACTCATGACAGATCAAGGTGTGGATACCCCCAAAGTCCAACTTAGCAAACCAATGAGTTTTTCCGAGACTCACCCAGCACAAGTGACAGCTCACAGAAGCTAGGAACCTGGAGCACGCTTGGACAGCCTGCAGGCATCTCAGCAGGTTCAAGCACCCTTTCCAGGTGCCTCAGCTGGTCTAAATCTCTTCTGTCTGAGAGTTATCTTTGCTGCTGGGCTGTACTTTGGCAGGGAGGAACTAGTGAATTTGGTCAGTTTCAGGGAATTCTTGATCACATTTTTATTTTATTTTATTTTTTTCTTCTTGTTTACATCTCCACTTAAAGAGCTGGATGGAACATTTTAATCTCAGAGGAGAGACTATTATATAATTCTGTCCCTTCCTCTGTCTCATGCATCCTTCCCACCCCTCTTCCATAATGATCCCTGAGCCTTGGAGGGGGCATAAGATGTCACCTGTAGCTAATAAACAGCCACCATGCCACAGTACTGCTCAAGAGCTTTACCAGAGGTTAGGAGTCGAGACTGACAACAATAGTGATTTATTGGTGTAAGCACACATTTAGAGGGCGGTTTGGCAAGCGTGTGGCACCCATCTAGTAAAACCGTACAAATTTCTTCCTTATTGGGATTTATGGTCTCCCTAGCTACAGGTTTTTATTCTGGCTTATAGTACCGTGCTCGGCTCCTCTCTTGTGGAGTGGGCCTTAAATCACAATGGGAAGATGGTTGGTCTTACCCAAGATAGCCGAGCCACTGTTACACAAGAAGACACATTCTGCCTGGCGTGTTGGTGTTTTCTAGCGCATAGGGTCCGTGTCCAAGCAGGCGCATTGGTGATGGTTCTCCACCAGCAGCCTGCATGCCCATCTGATGATACAGAAGCCGGAGAGCAGAGTGGGAATTTCCAGTTCAGTTCAGCTTTATTTTTCTATGTCGTGCACTCAAAGAATGCACACGTGGTGTCTTCAGCAATAGGGTCATACCTTCTAGTTCTGGCATGCGACCAACAGCAGTAGCAATGGCCTTTAGGATTTGTGGAGCCTCAGGTGCTTCCCTGGCCAACCACTCACAGGAAGGGAGGTCACTCCTGGAATAGCAGTTTTCATCCAATAACCTTATAGCTCCCAGAGTGTCCTTTTCCACCCATGTAGAGCTCTTTTGGGATTTTTTTTTTCTGTTTCAATTAACCCAGCCCCGGGAAGGTTGTAAGGTAGGTGGAAGTACCATTGTTCCTCTGTCTCTCAGTGGTTTTCCAAATCTGCAAAACCTTTCTAGAGCTTAGCAGGACAAAGCAACATCCTGAACCACCGCCCCACGAGAAATTGTGGGGTTACGAAGATAACCTTGGTGATGACACTATCAGAGTCTGTGCTCAGCTGTTCTGAGGAAGTGTCAGGTGATCCCAGAGGTTCACAGTTGAGATACTAAAGTCAAACAATAGCAGGATCTAATATAGAGTGGATAGGTTCCATCCATTTGTATCAGTTGCTTCCTTTGCAGATCAAAGCTGGGTACATAGCATAGATAGAAGATCCTAATTTAATTAGCTCCCTGCTGTCCTTGGTCACTCTCTCTGAGGCACTTCCACATTCTGGAGCTCTTCCACAGAGCCTCCCTACATTTCTCCACACCTGCTGGATAGTTTTATGTTACCTGATACCAGCTAGAGACATCAGAGAGGAAGGAGCCTTGACTGAGGAAATGTCTACATAAGATCAGTCCGTAGGCAAGCCTGTAGGGCATTTTTGTAATTAGTGATTTATGGGGGAGGGCCCAACCCATTGTGGGTGGTCCCACTTCTTGGTTCTATACAAAAGCAGGCTGAGCAAGCCCTGGGAGGCAAGCCAGTAAGTAGCACCCCTCCATGGCCTCTGCATCAGCTCCTCCGGCCTCCATATTCCTGCCCTTCGTGAGTTCCTGCCATCACTGCTTTTGATGAATGGTTATATGGAACTATGAGTGAAATAAACCATTTACTCTCCACATGGTGTTTCATTGCAGAAATGGTAACCGTCACTAAGACAGTGGACCTGACTTAATTTGCTCATGCCTACTCAGGGCCAAGGGCTAATAAGGTCCTTTTCTCCCAGCTGCACCTACTGGCCCCTGGGTCAGAGTAGCCCTGAGTTGGCACTATGGGTATAGCTGTAGCTGTTGGCCCTCCATCCACCCTACCTGGTTGTTGGGGGAATTCTTGACTGGGCAAACCATCTCTACCCCCAGCATAGCCTTTGGTGTAGGGAAATGTACCTGCCTTAGTCTGGGTGGGGGTGATTACCTGTACCCTTGGGCCAGGCTTGATTGTCGTTATTGTATTTATTTGATTGTATTATATGGTTTTCTTCTGTAAACTGGCCCTCAGGCTTTTTTTTTTTTTACCTTTTTATTATTCTTTCCTTAAGTCATAAATTTGGTCACATTTGTCCTCGAGTAACCCAGGTAGACCTCTTCCTTAGCTTCACCTTTTTACCATCTCCTCTAGGTTGCTCTCATTTAATGAATCCTCTTTATGTGCCTGTCTAAGACACCGAGATCTGCCAAAGCTTCTCTGACTTCATAAAGACCTTGCCCCACTAACGGACTCAGCAAAGCCTCTAAAACTCTGCACCAACCTTGAGGTCCCTGCTGGATCAGCCTTTTCCTTTACTTCTCTGCAAACACAGTTCTATCTGGCCCAAGGAACTGGGGTTCTAACCCAGCTTCTCTTATCTCAAGTTCCTTCAGTAGTGTCTGCCCCTCCTCTAGTTCCTGATATTTATGGGGACCTCAAGTGGAGACAGTCGGGTGGTCCTAATGGTTTTGATATGCCAGGGGCTGATTTCCCTGATGCCTTCCCAGGTTATGCAGCCATTGTCTTGAGGGAGCCTCCACAACAGTCAAACTGCTCCTCTCCCACTCCCAAGTCCCACAGCCTCACAAAGCCAGGCTGCAAGACTGGTTCTTTCACAGCTCATCTTCCCTAATTCTAGCACTGCATGTGCTGCGTATTCCCTTATCACTATAGTTTCTTGCCCTGGACCATGCTTAATGCCCCTGTCTGCATGCTGGATCGCAGATTTCCCTCTTTTCCAGTGAAGCTTAGACTTGAGGGGTACTGTTTACCATCTCTTTCTCTCACTTACCCTCTCTTTTATCTAATGTAGTTGTCAAGTCAGAGACTAGCATGGAGGATGCTAGCCGCATCTCCCTTTCTCATTGCAGTCGCTCCGGTACGGGTGTGGGAACCCATGAACTGAGTGCTTTCATGACTAAGGCAGCAATGGTACTCATCCTGTGTCCCACTGGGAGATGTGCTCACAGACTACTTCGTATTATGGGAGAGCCAATGTAAGAGTAATGCAGTCTGGGCTCTTTTAGGAGGGGTTCCTTTCTCTGGTTCAAGAGGGAGACGGCACCTGACTTCCTAATTAAGAGAGAAAAGCAGGCAGATAGGTATTGGTTCAGATAAACCAGATCATTTAGGTCTTGGAGATTGATGTGGAGATTGATGTAAGAGATTTTGAGTGTCATGGGAACTATTTGACAGGTTTTAAGTTAATGGATTCAGGTGGCTAGCTTTACTCTTTAGAAAAGGATGTGTGCTTCCTGTGCTGGGAACACACTGGTTGGAGAGAAGAATGACCACGGGAGGATAGGTTAGGTTAGTGGGGTCACCTTGCTGAGACACATGGTGACTTGGAAGGGATAAATGCTTAGATTGGAGGTAGCACCAGTAGGCGTTGCTGATGGTTTCTTTTGCAGTAAGAGTGGGTTAGGAGATCAAGTTTCTGTTTTGTACATGCTCGTGGCACCTATTAGCCTATCACGAGGGACTGCTGAACATACAGTGGAGGTCTGCAGTAAATTGTGAGTCAGGGATCAAGATGGGAGTGTTAACAAAGAGACGGTATTTAGTATTATGAGGCTACTAAACTCTGCCCAAGGATGGTGAGGATGGAGAAGCTGGCCAAGTCCTGACCTTTGGGGAAAGCAGCACATCATGAGGCTGGGAAGAGGGGCCTAAGGCACTGCAACCAGTGAGGTAGGAGGAAAGCCAGGGTAGAGGGTATCTGGGAAGGCACCTTAGCAAAGCAATTCAAGAAGGGAAGTGCGATTGGCTACATGAGGCGATGGTGTGAGATATGGGTGAATGGATGAATTGGCAAACCCTCTTTCTTCCTTTTGTTTTCTGTCATGCAGTCATTGTTTTATAATTTGTCTTTTAGTCTTCACAGGAACAAAAGTCAAGTGACTATGAAGAAAGAATATACATGACTTTTCTCTGTTAGTGATCTGTGATAGATTGAGCACAATCTCAACTGCCAGTTAATGAGTGCTGTATAAACCATCATTTATGTGTAGTCTCAGCTTGTGGGCTGTAGTTAACCCTCCCTTCAGACTGAAGTTTTCCTCCCTGTGCCCTTTAGAGCTGGATTGCTTATATTTGTTCTTATTGTGAGGTGTTTTCTTTCTCCGTCATTTGTGATGGACAGTTACAAATGAGGTGAAGCTATTGAGGTGAAGCTGGTATCTGTGGTCTCTCAGAGCTAGTAGACCATCTATGCAGGCCCTTCTGGATTTCAGAGGCTCCACTGAAAACTCAGGTGTTATTCTCATGGGTGTGGCGTTATAAGTGACATGGTCTTTTTTCTTTTACATCTTTTAATATCCTTTCCTTGCTCTGAACTTTTAGTGTTTGGATTATTATATGTGTTTATCAGAATCCTCTCAAGGTGTAGGGCTATGTGGAAGAGGAGACAGAAAGAGAGTAAATGCCAGAGGTGATGGATGACTCCAGGAAGAGAGCATCTTCCCAATATGACACTTCTATAATCAATTATATAACAATATAACTGATAGACATACAAATTCTCAGAGGCTGTGAGAGCACACTCAAGACCTATACAGGTTCAAACCAGACAGAATCCCAGCCCTGGCAGGGGGAATGGACACAGAGTCCCACCCCTATCTAGAAGCTGTATATAATTGATAACCTGATGGGAAACAGAAAATCAGTTTTCTCCAATGGAATGTCAGTCAACTGCATTCCAAGGGAGGCCCCATGCCCAGGAGTTGTTGGCAATGACTAAATGGATCTCATGTTCGTTTTGTGGGCATTTTGTTTTGATATTTACTTTTTGTCTTTGTTTTGATTTTTTTTTTTAAAGTTTTGCGTGTTTGTTTTGAGAGAGAGAGAGAGAACATGAACTGACCGAGTAAGGAAGTATGGAGGCTCTGGGAGGAATTGGGGGAAGAGACAGAATATGATCATAACAGATTGTCTGGAAAACAAGTGTCCTAACATGGCGAATTAACAAAGAAACTGGCACCGCACCCCTGTCTGCCTTAGAGTTACAGAGCATCTTTCAGCCACCCCACATAATGCACTTTCATGGTTCAAAAGGCTGTTGGGGGGGCAGGGGAGGCTTATTTCAGGGCTCTGTGGTTGTGGGTAGAACTTAGCACGAACAGTCTTAACGTTGTGTTGAGAAGAATCTAGCCCTGCAGTTCCCACACAGTTCTCCCAGGTGCCTTTGGGTGTCCCCGTGAATCCACAGGCAGGCTCTGAGCTATTGTAATTTTCTTCTTTTGAAGCAAACAAAAATACCTGGGTTCTGTCAGCCACCAACTACTGGCTTAAGGTAGCTCATAGTTCCAGAGTGAGATCATACCACATTCCTTTCAGTGACGTCACATCTTTCCAAACTAAGCTTTGGGGATTTGCTGTACTGAAAAACCCAGTCCATGTTTTATTTTTTTTTCTTGTTGTTGTTTTGTTTTTTAATGTGCAGCAGGAAGTAGGGTGGCAGAATCTAACTGAAATCCTATCTCTGAGAAGCTGTGCAGTCCTCAGGAGTATCATATCCTGTGAAAACTGTGCTTATTGAAGAATGACTTAAAACTTTACTATTCCAACAATTCCTGTCTTTTTTTTTTTTCCAGGTGGCTACCAAATTGTTGGGACATAAATATTTACTAAATGATTTGGTTCCAACTATTTAACACATGGAATTGTTGGTATTTTCCATGTCTGTAGAAATACTAGAGATAATTAACTGAGACTTCATTGTGTATAACTGAGGAAATTTGTTGCGAGCCTCTCATGTGGCCCCCTTAGGTCCCTAAGAAGAAAAGGGAGAGGTGGGATCCACGCTGTGCTCAGGCTTGAGCTGTTTGCTGGCTGGCATCTCTCAGTTCCTTGCCGCTCAGCCCTCCATCGCCGTACTCCTGTGAGTGATTGGTGATTGGGTGAAAAATAACCTCTGTCTATGGGTAATGCGGCATCTCTCACGTGAGTATCCTTCTGACGCAGCCTCCACTTCTCAGCAGCCATGGGAATGAAGGGCAGGTGTTACCAACTCTCTGCCACAGCTACTGCCTCCCTTTCTCTCCTTGTAACTCCACACCACAGCTCCCAGGACCGGACGCCTCTAGACTGTGTTGTTCAGATGTGTGATTAAGGAGACAGGCGGGAGTATTTCATGGCATTCGTTCTATCCCCACAAGAATGTGTCCAGGGTGCTAGATAACCGAATCACATGGGAGCTTTGAGAACATGGCTGACTGTGCCATGAGGACCTCTCAGATGACACCACTCTGGGGTATACCAGTTGTGGTGTCCTTAAAAAATGCAAAGAAGTTTGTGTCTGTTACTGAATAGAGTATGCTTTAAAAAAAAGATAACAAAATGAGAGTGAACAGACCCATTTTGTACGGCTTAGGAAGGAACACGTGTTTAAGAGTCCTTGGGACTGCACAAAGAAGGCAGAGAAGTGAGTGAGCGATATAGTGCGCCTTCCTTGGATGCTCAAAGGTGTCCTGCAGGCACAGAGTGCCCCTGGGGTCTCGCTTACTCTGCCTTGCCCTTCTCGGCTCCCCAGTTTCATCTTCAGTCTTGCTCTGGGCCGTGTGCACTTGGCTGGCACTTTACCCATCATACACTGCGTCCCACCTCTCTCCCCATTGTAACCTCTCTTCATCAGTCACCATCCTCTCTGATTTCTCTTTCTGATTACCTTCTTTCATTCTCAGTTTCCCTTTCTTCCCCTGCTCTTAACCCTACACCTCGTCTTGGTGCTTCCATCATGAGAGAATCCTCAGGTCCCACATCCCATTCTGCTCAAAGGCAAAGGTTCACAGAGAGCTGGGGACATTGACCCCCTGAGACCTAAGTGGTATATCAAAGCTTTATGATAGGTCTGTGTTGAGCTTACTAAATAGGGTTGAGGTGATCTGTATGGATGAATTCTGTTGTGGGTGAATTAATCAGGACTTAGTGCCTCAACCTGCCTTTAAGAATTCCATGGAAAAGCTGGGCAATGTTGGGAGGCAGAGGCAGGCGGATCTTTGTGAGTTCGAGACCAGCCTGGTCTACAAGAGCTAGTTCCAGGACAGGCTCCAAAGCTGCAGAGAAACCCTGTCTCGAAAAACAAAAACAAAAAAAAAAGAATTCCATGGAAATTTCAGTTGGCTTGTACATGTTGATGACGACTTATTTGAGTACCGTTATCTTTAGCCATGTTCCAAGGGTGTGACCGTAATCTCTTAAGCTGTGCTGACCTGTGGAAGTGAGAGGGCCATTGTGAGGGCCACAAATGGGAGCCATAGATGTAATTTAATATTTTAGTAGATACATTGAATTTAGACATTACTGTTGCTCAGTAGCAACTTGTGTTGGTGACAGCTTCAATCGCCAGGCTGTAGGTCCTTCGTGCCGTAAATGAAACTATTCCTAGTTCCTAGAAGGATGAGTGCATGGGGCAGGTGCTTGGGCTTGGGGGCACCTTAAAGCTCAGTGCCAGCCTTGTAATAACTTTATCAAATGGCTGAGAAGTGTGGAGTGTGGCCTACAGAAATCTTGAAGTCACTGCTGATCCTTCCATGCAAACTTCTAATTCCCCTGTCTATCTTCACCTCCCATTCTTAAATCTCTGCCTTTCTGAGAGGGCTAAGACTTACACAGATTATACCTAGCATTGCTGGTAAGGGTAATTCAGCAGTTGACAGTTAAAATAAGTCCTTGAAATTATTAGAAACCTAGTCTCTTTTTATAACTTAGTTTATATGGCAAAGGAGAAGGTTGACTTTATTCTTGAAATTGCAAAATAATACCTTATCCCAGAAAGGCCCAGAAAATCAAATCTACTTTCCAAGATGCATGTCCCAGTGGTAGGAGACGTTGTCTGCCCCACCCTGATTTCCACCCCAGCCCCATCTGTGAGTGGAAGTGAGTTTGAACAGGCCCTGTTTCCTTTGCCTTAGTTAAGCATTGTCTTATGTTCTTGGGGGTTACTCTCATGTAACACCATCAAACATGTAAATGGAAAACCTGCCATTGATCTTTGGTCTGTGTCTCCCTTGAGAATGAAGGGATAGGGTTGTAGGGGTGGGAATTTGTCCCCATAGCCAGGAACAGAGAAAGGAACTGTGAGCCGCTTTACTTCCCCTCCCATTTGGTCCTTCCACTACTGACTTCTCTATGGTTTTTTTTTTCTCCTTTGAAAAGGGGAGTTGGAACCAGGTGAATTTTTCAGTGAGAAACTCCTGTGTTCAGTTCTCTATATGTGAAGGAGGCAGTGGCAGGGAACGATCTCTACAGGCAGGGGACTGCAGTCTGCTGGTTCTGCAATGAACTCTTTCAAAACAATGAGTATTTGAGACCCTTAGCCTCAGTGAAATTGAGATTCTTGGTGGTCTCAGTTCGGAGCCCTGCAGATGCCTTGGGATATTGCTTTTTTGTCCTCTTCTAACAGACAGACATAAGTGTGTGTATGTGGGTCTTCATTGGTACCTGGAATGTTGATTGACAGAGCTCATGGAGGGAAGAGGAGAAGGTAGAGACAGCAAACCCATGGGCTCCGTTGGTGCTTGCCAGAGCAACTGCTTGCTGGTGTTGCTTTGCTGTAGTAAATCTGAAGGACTGTTTGGAAACAGGGCTGGAACAGTTCAGAGGTTAGGTGACTCCCATGCATTCAGAATGTGGAATGTTGCTTGGGTCAAAAAGAAAGGAAAAGAATGAAAGTAATGTCACCCTGGGGTGGCCCTGTACTTTGTTTCCAAATAGCTTCAGATTATCAGCTATATTAATCATATAATAAACATATTTAGTAGAGTGTGAGTTGGTCATTGCTGTGTTCACTTGATTTAGTTTCTTAGTTTATGATCTGAACTTTGTCTGCATAGGTTTATTCTGTATGTGGAACGGTAGTACCATTATTTATTCGTCAATATTTAATACTGTTGTTTAATTCTTACTGAATTGAGTTGTCTTCAGCTCCCAAACAGTGCTAAATTATACTGGTGGTAGTACCAAGTTTTCCCCCTAATTTTAAGAAGGTTGTTGGTGTAGGAGTTGTTAATGTCCTTTGAGATCAGAGGGTGGGTTTCAGGGAAAGTTCTTTAATGCCTTTGGTATGATGAGATCAGTGGGTACATCTTTGATACCTATAAACGTGTGTGTGTGTCTTGCTAACATAGCAATGAATTTCTGGGGATGTGATTTCTTAGAGCAATGAAATACTCAGATTAACATTCCCCCAATCTTGGAAACAAACCATAAATTAACGTATGTTTCTGAAAAAAAATCTCAGAAGGTCTTTTTAAATCAAGAACAGTCAGCGACCATTCAGGTTGTACAAGAACAGGGCACAGTATCTGCTGATAGTTCAAAGGCAGCAACAGCCCTTCCTTTTAAATAGTTGTCAGACAAACCTGTATGGATTAAGCAATGGTCTTTAACAATAGAGAAACTGCAGGCTTTAGAACAATTGGTACAGGAGCAGCTAGATGCTCAGCATATTGAAGAACCAATCAGCCCTCGGAATTTTCTTGGGTTTGTTGTTAAAAAGAAATTTGGAAAATGGAGAATGGTAACAGATCTAAGAGTTGTTAATAAGGTGATTCAACCAATGGGCGCTTGACATATGTATATATACATTCTTATACGATATGTCATTATGCTTTTT
>JAQHUG010000021.1:5758422-5821056 GCA_028555095.1 Dicrostonyx torquatus
TTCTTCAGAACCATAGCTCGTTCTTTTCTGTAGTCACAGGCTGATTTTGTGTGCAGAAGCATTTACTGCTGACCAGCAAAGCCTTAACCCTTTAAAGAAGGTTTATTGCTTCTTTTGCTGGCTCACGCAGGAAATGGTCCTACTCGAAAAGGGGTGTTTCCTTTGGAGAAGATAGGAAAAGCAGAAACCCAGCCAAGAATGACTTTTTCCTGATTGTTCTTTCTGGTAGTTTGCTAAGTCAAACTGGAAAGGGAAAAATAAATGCTAGAGCAAGGAACAGCAGATAGGAGAGGGAACACAATCTGTGAGCCTTACTGACAAGCGTCGTGATAGTGGAAATGCCGCGTTCTGGCTTGCCTGCGTCAGTCCCAGCATGCTGTGCCATACTCCTGGAGTCCTAGAAATGGGAAGGAGGGTGGCTATCACAGGCTTTTTAACAAGCAGGGTATAGGCACTGATACCATCACACACACCAAGTAGGGAAGGTGTGGGCTTTGGAGTTTTCCTGGCATGAGTCCATTCATAGCCAGAGTACTAGCCATTGGCAAAGCCTGTGGGTTTGGTAATGCCTAATGAGAGCCTATGGCCTCCAGTGATTGGCACTCAGATACGATGAGAGACAAGGCTGTGAAACTCAGGTTGAGCTGTGTGTCGCAGCCTTCAAACGGTAGTCTACTATGTTGGCAGAGTAACTGATTGAAGGGTGTCGAAGAAGTGACATGACTGGAGTAGTGCTTAATGAGGGGCAGCTAGCAACTGCCTTGTATTTTGGGAAAAACAATACCTCGTGCATACATCTGGGTTACATTTAGGGTTAATCAGTTTTCAAATCATTTTTGGTGCCACTGGAGGTTTGGAGTTTCTGGTTTATTTCTATCTTTCTTTATGTATTCATCTTGTAATTCATTCATTTTGGAAAAAATTACTATTTCTTTAGTGTCTACCGTTACATGCTTATATGCCTATAACTCTTTTTTCATGGCCCAGGATCCCCTTGTATTACGGTCAGCCTTGCTCCTGTAAATATGCCATAAAGTGAGGAGGGCTGATAGGATAGTCCCCAGTACCTGTGTCCAATGTGGAAACTTACTAAAGTTAAAAATCTGTAGATGGTAACTTATCCCCAGAGACCAGGTCTTCTGGTCACTCAAACATGTCTCTGTGGGTAAAACTCTTGATGCTAAGAACTGAGGGATTATAGCCATGTCTTCTGCTAGACCTGACTCCCTCCTCCCCCTCTCCTTCCCCCCTCCTCTTTCTTTTCATGATCCCCTCTTACACTATCTGGCCTGGTCATTGCTCAGATTATTAAAATAAATGATACAGCTGGTGGAATCATAAAGCTGCACAGCGTACACCAGACATGTTACAACAACTTAAAAGGTCTAAATACACATTCATTTCCTAGTCTTTTGATGTAGGACCAACGTCTTTTCTCTGATTGAGGGTCTTCCTGGACTTCAGTCCTCTGCATTGCATAACTCTTGTAAAATATTGATCTCTTTAATGTGGAATGGAAACTTAAAAATATTTGTGAAGTAATCTTGAGTGTAGAATCATTTTTGGGTTTCAAAATCCCCCTAAGATCATGCACAAATACCTACCCCATATCTAATTCAGCAGTGGTGTTTTGAAAGCATCTCACCTGGAGAAAATAAAACCATTACCAAGGTAGTTTTCATAGGAGGAAAAGCTATCTGTTCCTACTCCCTTTATGTAATATTTAATTAAATTATGTAAATACCAACAGCATACAACCGCCATGAGCAATCCTGTCATAAACAGGTTTGGGAACAAACAGTGACTCTGAGTACTTATCCATTGCCATTGGTGGGAGCTAAATCACCCTGGCACATTGGAGAGCAGTGTCCTAGCTCTGAGTGGGAAGTGCCATGGGCAGCTATCAGTTTCTTTTCCACTGGGAATAGCAGACAGCAGTTAGACTGGCGATTCAGCTAAGACAGACTCAGACGCAATAACACTGAAGCAATGAAAGGCCTGTACCACTGTAGAGGTCGGGGAGGGGGCAGGGAGAGGTCATAGGTTCTCAGTCTTGTGATAATGTGGGAGAGTCTGGTGGACTCTTTATTCTGTCCAATTCTTTCCTCTGCTTTGCTTCATCAGAGAAACCTCCTCACACCAGGTAAGCTAAGTGAGGATTTTGTTGACTTCCTAATGCAAAATCATTCTGGTAGCTAGAGACTTAGAAATTTAATCTTCCACCATTGGTGTGGAGCCCTATCTACCCTGGGCAGATGTAGGTAAGTCCTGTCTTAACACCATCAGATTAGCGTCAGTAATTCGCTTGGATGCCCTGACATGCACTAACTCTCACAAACTTGAAAATGGCTCAGCCTTGTACCAGCATATTGGCTGAATTATGTTAAAGTGGTGTGTTTTCAAATGCATTCTTTATTCTAACCCTACTAAATAAAAAAAAATTAAAAATAATGGAGCCATTTCTCATTTACAACTTTCAAATTTACCATGAAAGTGCTAGTATTAAATTGACTAAATAGCCATACCTGTGTTGGTCTTGTATGTGTATTGTGTGTGTACATATGTGTATCTTGCATACAGGGTGCAGAAATGTGGATGCCTACAAGAACACCCACAGACCCCATAGTTTTGATAGACTGAAGATGCTAATGCCTGGCGTGATGGGCTTCCATGAGCAGTCTCAGAGATAACTTGAAAACAGAAGTGCTGAAGCTCTGGCTCCTGGGTTCTGCCTTAGGCAAATACAATATCCGGGCAGTAGTGGCACACACCTTTAGTCTCAGCACTCAGGAGGCTGAGTTCGAGGCCATCTACAGAGCGAGTTCAGGATAGTTGGGGTTACACAGTGAGACCCTGTCTTGGACCTCCCCACCCTACATACTGAGTCGGCCTGTCCCTCACTGGCTCCTGAGATAGCTGACCTTGTCTCTCACTGGACTCTGCAGCAGGAGAGCTGGCCTGCTCCCCTTGGGGAGAGCTCCTGACTCCCATAGTCAGGAGGGATGGCCCCACCCCTCACCATCGAGAGCTGATTCTGCCCCTCCCCTGAGAGGGGCGGTCCCAGTGCCCCAGACAGACCAGCTCAGCTACCTTCCAGACCCACATCCTTATTGCAGTGAACATTTTGTGGGTGGGTCAGACTGGACAAAAGGCTACACTTCCTGATACCCTGCAGCTCTCAGCCAGATGCCACTAGGATGAAGAGGTGTTGGAAAAAGGGAAGAGCAAGGTGTCTTTTGTTTTGTTTTTAATTAATTTGGGGGGATGCTTTAGGGGTGAGGGACAGATATGGGGGGACTGGGAGGTGATTGGGTTGATGTGCATGATGTGAAATTCCCAAAGAATCAATAAAGAATTGTTTTTTTATTTATAAAAAAAAGGAGACAGAGAGAGAGAAGGTCCTATTGACTCAAGTCTTAGAATTTTTTAATGTGAGACCAGGTGGTTGTAGGGTTAATCATGGTACTTCATCTAGAATTCATTATAATTTCAATACGCAAATAAGGCTGGCTGTTCTGTAGTCATGACTCATCTAGAACAGTGCTGTTCAGTGGAAACAATGGAAGTCACACATAGGAACTGCATATGTAATTAAAACAGTTTTAGTGGCCACGTTGAAAAGTACAAGTGAAGTTAATTTTAACATAGTGTATCTGAAATCCTATTTCTGTATAATGATCCAACATAAAAAAAATCTATAGTGAGAGGTAACTTTTATGTGCTAAATCTTCTCAACCAACCCAGTGTATTGTTTATGGAGCATGTCATATCCAGAATGGCCACATCTCAAGTACCCAGTGGCTACACGGGGCTGGCAGCTGCCCTCCTGTATAAGTGCTGGTGTGGGATGTCCCGTGGTGGCTACACGGGGCTGGCAGCTGCCCTCCTGGATAAATGCTGGTGTGGGATGTCCCGTGGCAATGACAGCGACCGCTTCCTTTTGGTCTTGGACCCCACTTGGTACCGGAGCCTCCATCTGTCAGAGCTCTTGTGTGGTATACATTGGCTATGCCCAACAGACAGCTGGCATTGATGCTTTGGGGAGTGCGGCTCTTTGGTATGTTGTTGTGTGTTTGACTTCACCTCAGAGGGAGCAGATGGATTCCAATGGAGCTTGAATAAAGATGATTGTTCCTCAGAAAGAGCCTTGTTGAGCAACAAGTATAGGATTTCTTGGATGATGGCCAGGCCCGAGCAGGTTTTCTATAGCTTGGTTGGCACACATTTTGCCCACTTCCTGGAGATGTCCTGTAGTTAAAAGGTGAAAAAAGCCTGCAGTTGCATAGGGAGCTGCAAAGGACAAGGTGCTGCTGAAACTGAGCGTGTTGGGAGCCCTTTGACAGGGAGCAGGATGGCTCAGGGAGTATCCCCATCGACACACTTTCCAGTGTTCAAGCTTCCACACACCCCTGTAAACTCCTGTCATGCCTCAGGGACTCAAAGGCACAGGATGTATATATACGATACAGTTCTATTCCAAGATACGAGAAGAAAGTGGTATCATTTCTGTATGAAAATGCATGCAGCTGTTGGGTGCATGACTGTGACTCAAAGCCCACAAGCCTTTGAAAGCTCAGAGCACAAGCCTTGGGCTAGAGTTGGAGCTGATAGTGAATTTGCTTTGAGTTTAATGCGGCTTCAGTTTTCAGCAGATGCACACAGGCAGCCAAGGAAGCGCCGGCAGGGTCTTAATTATAAGGGTGCATTATCCAGGGAGGAGCAATGTGTTTGAAATCAATGTTGTGGAAGAAAAAGAAAACAAATACGTGGGAAGATTAGTTTCAGTAGGTAAGTTAGTCTATGGAGAAAACGAGTACACAAATATGCATAGATAGCACAAACTTTTCCTCACACTTGCCAAGGTTCCTGTTCCCCTCCTATGCCAGTTGCTTCTACCTGAACATCCTCCCCTCCCCGCACTGGAATTGAATGAACAGTGCTGTGCTACTTAGGTGCTTGTCAGTCATAGTCATGTTGGAGTTGTAAACTATTTTTATTTTCTCTAACTTTTTTTGCTTCCATCTGATTTTCAAGACCAATGTAGACTGAATATAAGATGAAGACAAAACTACGTATTACTGCCATAGTTTCTTATGATCTTACTAATGATTGTGATGGGGTTTTCTGAGGTGAAATTTAGGAAAAGAGAATTGAAGTTCACATTAGAAGGTGAGTTCATGGTAGCTGTGCCCATGGTGCATAAACTGAAATTCTTATTTATCATTTAAATGAAGTGGGTAAAAAATATAAGATTAAATGACTTCTGAAATAGTCTAACATGAAGTTGGAAACAGTAAGTTAATAAACAATAAGTAATGCAGATGCATGGGACAGGTTGTAAAAGGTTAAAAGATTGAATGGATGAGAGGAAACACACACGTCATTCAGTGACACTCCTGAAACGCAGAAACCAGGGCAGGTAACACTTTAAACCTACTTCAGTGCTTACTTAGAATGAAAAAAAAACACATTTTATTTATTTATTTTGTGGGTATGGGTGTTTTGCCTGCATGTATGTCTGTGCTCCATGTGTATATGTTGTGTGACAAAACTTTTCCTGGGGACATGAAGCACACTTGTCACCGCACCTCAGTCAGGGAACCCATAACAGCCTAATGTATGGACAACCCCGAAGTCCAGCTTGGTGAACCAGTGAGTTTTTTGGGGGCTACTTGCAGAAGTGTCATCAAAGCCCACCTGAGCATGTGTGACAGCTCACAAAAGCTGGGAACCTGGAGCACCCTGGCAGCACAGCCTTTGGGTAGCTCATTAGGTTGGAGAGTGTCCTTCCCAGGTGCCTCTGTTGGCCGAAATCTCTTCCAGGTAACTCTCTGGTTTTTGCTTCTTCCAGGCAGCTCCTTTGTCTCAGAGTCTTCTTTGCAGCCAGGTATGGAAGGGCCTAGTGAATCTACTCAACTTCAGTGAGTTCTTGAAGCTCTTTTGTTGTTTATCTCCATGCTTAGGGAGCTCCTTGCAGGATGGAATGTTTTAACCTCAGAAAAGACTTGAACAATGCCACATCTGGTGCCCGTGGAGTACAAAGGAGGATGTCAGGTCCCCTGGGACTGGAGTTTTAGACCAGTGGCCATATGATGCTGGGAGTCACACCCAGGTCATGTGGAAAAGCAGCCACTGTTCTTAACCACTGAGCCATTTCTCCAACTTTTAAAGTACTTTTAAAATTAGCTGTGGATGTATTCAAATGGAAATATTTTTGATTTCCTAGTTATAATTTAATAAAGGAAAAGAAATAGATAATGGAAAAACAATCAAGAAATCTTTGCTTCATGTTTTCAGGAAGGCTTCTCTTGGTATTGTGGAAGATATGATGTGCTTACGAGGTAAAAAATAATAACCTGCATCTCCACACACGCTTTTATACCCAGCTAAAGAGACCATGGAAAGAGTGGAGCATTAGCCTGGTGGTTCTCAGCTGGGCTAGTTTTATTTACCTTATTTTACCTGTGTGTGTACTGGTAGTTCTAGGCAGATTTCAGGAAGGAAAGTAGAATGTTGGTGGTGGGTGATGGGTAAATTCTCTCATGTAGGCAAGACCTCTCATTCTCAGCTCCAAAAGAGTTATATTGACATGCATTCTCTTCTTCCTATGAAAGTAATAGCCCATTTCCTTCTGTTCTGGGCAGGGGAGGGTGCCACGTGGGTCTTCAGGAACCTCTGTCCCTCCTCTGTTGCCCTTCGGTCGCACTGTGGCACTCCCTTGGGATATGCTCTAGAAGGGTACACCCCAGTGAAGGAAGCAAGGGACCTCCAGTCTTCTCATGGGAGTGGTTCTGGAGGCTTGCTTCTGCCACTGTGCCCAGTGGTAAAGAAAGAAACACGATGGGGTGGCAACAAGAAATTCCTGGAGAATTTTTTCCCCTAGAGTATTAGGTTAAAATCCTGAGGAAGGGATTCGGACAACCTTTGGTCAAAGGTAGAATAAAGAGAACATGTGTTGCCTGCCCATGTGGTACA
This sequence comes from Dicrostonyx torquatus, assembly GCA_028555095.1. NCBI lineage: Eukaryota > Metazoa > Chordata > Mammalia > Rodentia > Cricetidae > Dicrostonyx > Dicrostonyx torquatus. Next base: position 5,765,398 of record JAQHUG010000021.1, read on the forward strand.
GCTAGGGCGGTGAATTAACCAAGGATAGGGAAGTTATCAAAACCATGCCTAACTGGGTAAAGTGCTGAAGTCGCAGAGGACGGGGAGCGAGAAAATGCCTTTCCAGCGTTTAAAAACAAATCAGAATGGGGAAAATGAACATGTCAATAGTTTTGCTCTCACTGTAGATTCTAGCGAAACACTGGAAAAGTCCACAGTCAAAATACACATCTTGTTACTGATGTAAGTCAGGGTATCAGAACCACTCCAGACTTTTAAAGTTACATTTACAGAGCTGGGGGGGGGCTATAAAGATGGTAGACTTTGATAATGAAAGCATATCACTAAACAGCCAGACGTGGTTTAAAAAGTAATTAATCTCAAATGATAAAAATGCCATTTGTAGGATTTTCAGCCATGACTTGGAACTCATCAGAGTAAGTCCAAGTAGAAATTTTCTCCATCCTTTCCTCCCTCCCTCCCTTGCTTTGCTTTTAACTGTACGTTTGTCTGTTTCCTGTTGAAGTCTTCAATAGTCTGACTTCTTTGCTGGTTGTAAAGTTGTCATGTGTGGCTCTTTGTTCTTCCCATTGTAATCTCTTGGTTTTGTAGTACTTCCCCCGAGACTCTCCCTAACCCTGGCCGGGGTGCATATTTAGGTTATTTCAAAGTGTAGCTTTGCAGTTTTAGATAATGAACTGTGAGCATCTTGGCACCTTTTCCCTCAGTTTAATAATGTTTTTGAAGCAGGATATTTGAAGGAGGTGAGCACGTGGGTGACTCTGTCCTCAGTGGTGTCCACATGGAGATGGAAGAGTGGGTGCCATGGTCATATGACCTGCTGCTCTGTGGGATTCCCTTGGCTTGGCTCAGCTAGAGGCAGTTCTCAACAGGAGGTGAGGTGACTGAGTCACCCTCCGGGGAATCCTGAGCTTAAAATATTTTTCACAAATTGCTATGGAAAAAAGAAGAAGAACTCTGTCACTGGAGGATTTAGGTAGCTTTCATCATAGGGGCTCGCTTTCTCAGGTTTCTTTTGTCTTCTGTAACATCAGGGGCCTAAAAACTTAGGGCGTAAAGGGAATTTGCATGAATTGAATCTTGTCAAGATGCCTTCCACATAGCTGGGGCTGCACACCATTTGTGAGTAATTAAATGCTGTGGAAAAGTTGTTGACAGTCACCTTGGAGCGAATGGCTTTTGGTCTGTGGTGGCAATTACACCGCTGTGTCTGACAGCTCTAGATGCTTTCCACCCATGTTTTCTTAGAGTGGGGTTTGCATCTCCAGTTCGCTCTTACAGCCAATGTTTGCAAATACTGTAACAAAAAACTGTTCCAGCATAAAAACCAATATTCAGTCTGTCACATCCCAGCCCGTGTGGAAAGGGAAATACTTTTTAAAAGCGGTAATTCTTAATATTATAAGCTGTTTGGAGCAGGGGCTATTTAAAAGCTCCCAGCTTCAGTAAATGAAGGAGACATACTGATGGAAGCCACAAACATGTTTAGTGCATGAGATCACCAGCCTCATTCTCACCTTCAAAACAAAAGGCTTTCCCTTCTCCCTAGCTGTGTGTGTGTTTTTTTTTAATCCTGCCTCCCCCACCCCCCCCACCCCCTGGCTGTTGACAGTCACATCAAGTTTTCCTGGCTTTGGGCAGGGAGCAGTTCTCCAACTGTTAAGCCATGTGAGAACAGTGAACTTGGTCAGCAAGGACCATTTGTGTTCAGTTGTCAACAAAGGCTTGTTTTACTAGGAACAATGACTACGCAGGTTTGTGCAGAGTGTTGTGTGCAGTGGTGTTAATCAGTAAGCAGCTTGAGCCGTACCCACAATCCCTTCGACAGAGTTATTTTGCTCTTTCGGGTGACTGTTGTTCCTGCCCACTGGCAGCATCTGAAAAACACATTCATCAGTATGCAGGGATGCGCTCTGCAGAGAGGGCTTGAGTCCATCCCCTTTCCTTCTGCGGGTCTTTCGTTGCGCCTCACTAGTGCGCCGCCTGTTAGTATTGGTGTTTAGGAGCAGTGAAGTGATTAAATGACAATGATGTAGGTCTCAGGTCAAGATGAAAGATTTTTTTTTTTCCTGGTTTGGAAATACTTCAGTGTCCTTGATGGAGTGTGCTTTTCACACACAGGGCCTTGCATTCACATACCTACCCACGCTTGCACAGAAAGGAGGATGTGGCCCTTGGGAGGGTCCTAGTCCGGAGCCGGGGGACTAAGTTAGCAGTGAATGAATTCTTCTGCTCTGTTTGACAGAATTCTTCTCTGTTACTGAAAGGCCTGAATTGCCATAGGGGACATTGAGCATAATGTGTGGCATGACTGAATGATATTAAGTTACTAGAAACTTCAAGATGCTAGTGGAGTCCCCTCGGAGTCCTGATCAGTGGCACACATATAACCCATGTCTCAAGAGACCTCCCTGCCAGCTTTACCAACCCATTGATGCCCACCATATTCGTATATGTGCCTTTCACCGAAGCTGGAGCTCTTGGTTTTGGCTGGACTGGGTGGCCTGTTTGTCGTCGTGACTTGACTGTTTCTACAGTCCCCTGCAAGGAGTGGTTTAGAGAGATGTGTTACCATTCCTGGCTTTCCTGTGGGCTCTTGGGATCCAAATTCAGGTTGTTATGCCTGTGCAGCAGACTCTTTACCCACTGAGTCATGTCCCCAGCCCCATATGCCATTTTCAGGAAGCCCCATGGGTGAATGTCCATGCTTGAGGCAGGTGGATTTATGCCATTGGATACAGGAAGTGACACCTTTTTGAATGCTTTTGGCTCTCCTTGTGCGGTGAGAGAGTGAGGAGCTTGGACTGTGAGGTACAAAGTCAGATAGGGATCTTCTTTATTTTTGGCTGCACAGATAGCTGACAGCAGAGCCGCACTCCAGCCCATGGATGCCCTGAATAGTATAGTGACATTGAGAAAGTCACGTGAGCTCTCAGTGTTACCAACAGGCCTATGAGTAATGGGTTGATATTATAATGCTCAACACTAACTGGGTGAGCTTGCCCTCACCGCAATGCAGCAAAGTAAGTACCGCCGGCCTATCCTAGCTTGACAGCGAGGACCCAGACAGGTTAAAATGTCTTCTTCAGGCCTGGAGAAATCACTGGCTGCTTTTCCAGAGGACCTGGGTTCAATTCCCAGCACCCATGTGGCAGCTCACAACTGTCTGTAACTCCAGTTCCAGAGGACACCCTCACACAGACAAATGTGCACATAAAATACAAATAAATAGATAAAATATTTTTAAAAGTCTTGCAGGTGACTTGGCTAGAGTGTGGCTGTCAGAGGACTGAACCTCTTGAGTCACACTGAGCCAATTGTGCCATCTTGCCTCCTCCTGCCACGATGCCTCTATACCAGGATCTCTGCTTCCAAAGGAATGAGTAGATGGAGCTGGAGAAAAGGCTGTCCAAAGAGCTCTGAAAATTCTGCATTACCTCATGTTTCCGACTTCAGTTGGGGAACAAAGGTGTGGCATAGACCTCTGGGAACCTACTTCTTGAATGTTCCTTGGTCAGAGTGGCTTGTAGCAAGTGGTTTAGATCAAACAAGAAATGGGAAGGAAACCCAAGATTGATGAACTTAGGAAGTGTGTTGGAAGCAGGTTCCTTTGTGGTAATCCCAAAACACTTCACTTACCTGTAAGACCTGGACAAGGTTGAGACCCTCATTAGGAATAGGGAAGAAGGCTCATGAAGCCCCACCCCTCCCTGAAGAGTGTTTTGGTGGTTAATGATTGCAGGGGTGTGTCATTTTCTTCAATGATGTAACCACTGCTCGGTTACCCATGGACTAGTAGCTAGCCCCTCACCCAGGCTCATTAAAACAGTGATAAAGTCAGTAATCACATACATATAAGACCAGAAGAGAGGAAGAGGGACTAGTTGGGAGGAAAAAAGGTTAACAGGTGTAGGAAGGGGTAAGCTACGGCAGTGGAGAGGTTAATACGACAGCAGTATATTGTGTATATATGAAACTAAAAAGAAAAAGAGAAAGTAATTTTTTGTGCTGTGAAATGGTGAGTTAAATAAGTTTATTGAAATTGTATAAAAAAGGCAAATCTTAAATAAATTAATGCTCTTAATGTCTGGTAACTTTGGAGGAAAGGCATTGTTTATGCAAATTGCCTACCATGTACCCAAGTATTGTCCCAAGACTTCAGACTACGTGATGAAATGTACCTTTTAATAAACTTCCTTTGTGGGTAAATGAATTATAGAAACGTTAACTTTGCAGCAGGTCTGGTAGATCACATCTGTCATCTCAGAATTTGAGAGTCTGAGGCAGGAGAATTGCCCTAGGTTTCACGTCATCCTGAGCTATCTAATGAGTTCTGCTCTAACCTGGGATACAGAGTATGACTTTGTCTCAAATAGAACAAAACCAAACACCAACCAACTAATCAAACGACCAAAAATAAAAAAGCATCAGAGCAGAGCAAATAAAAAAAAATAAAAGGAAGCAACAGACAAAGAAATTGAATTTGAAAGTCTGAAAATATGTTTATTTTACCTTAATGGTGCTGTGTAACTGTAGTTGGTCATAAAACTATTGGTTAACAGCTACTTTTTTTGGGAGTGGGTTTCAAGACAGAATTTCCCTGTAGATTTTAGAGCCTGTCCTGGAACTAGCTCTTGAAGACCAGGCTGGCCTCGAACTCACAGAGATCCGCCTGCCTCTGCCTCCCGAGTGCTGGGATTAAAGGCATGTGCCACCACCGCCCGGCAACAGCTACTTTCTTTAAGACTTTGAATACATTGTGTGATGTTAGCGTTGCTTCTTGTTTTCAATGGTTAACCATCTAACTAGTCCTTGTGAGAGTTTTTCCAGATCCTGATTGCTTTTCTGTTTCATCTCAATGGATCTAGGTGTGAGTTTGTCTTTTATTTCCTGTTCATTTTTCAATCTAGGAACATGTAATACTCCGCACTTCCTAATGGAATAATTTTGTGTATATCAGAGACTTTTAACCCATTGTCACATTTCTTAGTTGAGCTTGAATTTCAAAGAAGAATGTACTTTCCTCTGTGTCCTTCAGGGTGAAGAGATCTACAAAGTCTCAATGCAATGCCTTTGAGTTCATTATTCTTCTTGCATGTCTTAGAATTAATTATTCTTTTTATGTGTCTTAGGTTTTAAAAACTACTTTTAACTCATTTACTGAGTTTTCCTAGTACAACTCATGATAGTCATATATCTTAAGATTTTAATTGTTACCTATTATTATCCTGCCTTTTTTGTTTTCATAAATCCATGCTTAAAATGGAAGCTTCACTCAACTCACCTTTCATTTCTAAGTATATTTAGAGTTTTGTTTGAGTATTCTAAGAAATTCATTTCATTTGGACTAAATTCATAACTTGATGGTTGGTTTGACATTCTTAGATTCTTTTGTGTTTTGGAATTTTAGTCTGTGGGCTCATTTTGGATGTGAGGAATTTTTATTTTGTTTGTTCTTTTATTCTTCTTCGTTGACTGTTGCGTTTGTGGTTTTACTGTTGCTTTCACCTGCCTTCCTAGGTCCCAAAGATAATTAGGTCCTGTAATGGAGTTAACATTCATACCTCTTCTCTGGGCTGATTTGAGGGATAACGTATTCACAGAGCAGACTGATCGCATGGGTGAGTTTCTAGAGTCACAGGTTCGGATCCCGGAGGAGCTTCAACTCCCATGATTGCCATAGCTTCTTCTACAGATAGATGGGGATTCGTCCTTGCTTTAAGTAGCAAGACAAATCATGAGGATTTAGAATTCTTGTCTCTTGCAGAAGTCCAGCTCGTGCAGTTTATGCTTGTTTCTGGCTTGAGGACCTTGCTTGTCTTTATCTTCAGCCCCATTTGTGAGTCCGTCCTCCCTCCCTCCCTCCCTCCTTCCCTCCCTTCCTCCCTCCTTCCCTCCCTCTCTCCCACCTAAGCCCTCTTTCCTACTTCCCCTTCTTCCTTCCTCTTGAATCAATTAGGGTTTGTATTGCTTTGGATACTGATAGGAACTTGATTAGTTTTGTTTTTAAAATTAAACAGTTCAGATGTAAACTGTGGAGTTGGGCCAGAGCAACCAACTGTCTCTAGTTGGCTCACTTGGGCCCACCCACACCATCTTCTCAGGAACTCTGAGATGTTGTTGTATGCCTGCTTTTTCTTCCTTCTCTTGCAGAACTGTTTCAGGAATTAAGGGATTTACTTTCTTCCTGGTGTTGCCTTGATTGGGCAATATTCAGAATAAATTTCAAAGCTCCACCTTCAGTGTAAATGTCAGTATTATCTTAAGTTAAGGAGAATGATATTAAGAAATAAGTAAGTTTACAGAAATTATTCTCATGAACCAATATTCCGGAGATGTGACATTTGATATGATGTGTACTCAAGTATAAACGTCTTCTCAGTTCTCATGTATGTTGTTATGAAATAGCTGAAAGCTCCATGAGTTCTTAGAGCCTTCCTTCTTCCTTAGTCTTTTAAAATCAGAAATAATATCGTAATAAAAACTTTCTATAGACGCTTTTAGAAAAGCAAATGTTAATAAGGAAATGTTTTTATCTTTTTCATATCTTAATAAACCTGAGGAGAATATGAGTGCTTCAGAGCACTTTCACATGTGCCTTGAGTACACATTAGGTTAGGGGTGGCTGTGCTCTGCAGAAGCCTCCAAATCTCCTTTAAAGTCAGGTGATGGCCCACACTGCCTTCCTGCCTACCTTCCCACCCTTCCGACCCTTCCAGTTAAGCTGTGCTGTTTCCCAGGCTCTTTCAGCCTGCGTTTGTGGTTTTACTTTATATGCTTTCTTTATATCTTAGAGAATACTTTCAGCTCAGTTGTTATATTAAAGATATTATTAATTTTAAATTTGTTTTAAGATATTCTCTAAATATGTGTATGTTGTTAGGATTTATGAAGCGGGTGATCAGAGGCCATGGCGGGTGGGAGACAGACAGGTACACCATGTGGAGAGAGCTTGATTATGGAGTTTATTTAGTGGGTGTTGGGAAGGGAATAAGGGTAAGGGGGTTATGAAGGGAAGAGAAGAGAGACAAAGGAAAGAGGAGGGGGCGGGGGAAGGGAGAGTTAGAGGCTACCTCTTCAGAAGATGGACAGACAGAAAGAGAAAGGGGAAGAGAGGAGGGGTGAGATCCACTTGCCTAGATGTGTGTGTGGGAGATTGGGAGTGGGTAGGGCCTGTCTCTTAAAGGGAAAGGGTACCAAGGTGACAGGGTCGACCAGAAGAATTACAATTATAACATATGTGCTACCATTTTCATAGGAAGCGAAAGTGAGGTGAGTGAATTGAGTCTTGGAGTTCTCTGCATTGGCTCAGTCTTTGTCCTAGGTGATGGCTATAGTTGATAGGTACTTTTTTGAGTGTTTTCTTTTTAGTGTGTGTGCATGTGTGTGTTCATGTGTGGCAGTGCATGTGTGCACTCAAGTGAGTGGAAGCTGAGAATAACCTCCAGTGGCCACCTCCATGAAACAGAGTCCCTCATTGTCCTGGAGTTTACCAATTAGACCAGACTGGCTGGGCATTGAGTCCCATGGAGTCTCTACCTCTCCAGCCCTGGGATTACAAACACAGGACACTCGGCTGACATTTTTATCTGGATTTGGCAGATAGAACCAGGTCCTCTTGTGCAAGTACTTTACCACTGATGGAGCTGTCTCCTGGGCTTTGTTCTCTGCCTCTTGCTCTCTCTCTGAGACAGAATCCTGCCAGGTAGCCCATAGTAGCTCTGAATCCATAATCTTCCTGCCTCAGCTTCCAAGTGCTGGGATTTGCTGCATGTTCTGTCTGAGAACGGCTGTAAATGTATGTGTATATTTCCTTTGGTCGTAGACAATACCACATCAGTACACACTATCACCCTAACACCGTTTTTATACCCAACAATTTCTTTAGTAACTCATTCACTAGAAGTCCATGAAAAGCAGCCTCATCACTTTTTTTTCTTTAAGTAAAGCAGTTAATTATTGCTAGATTATAGTTCTGAATGAATCATCATGCAGGAGTGGCGAGGCTGCCGGACATGCTTGTTTTGTGTTAGAGCGGTGTGGACCATTTATTCAGCTCTCAGACAGAGTCTGTCTAGCAGACAGAGTGTGAGCCTTCATATTGAGAAAGGTATCTGCAGAGTTTCAGGATGGAAGCTCGCCCGTCAGTTCTGTGTTTTCAACAATAGGTGGCACCAGCAATTTCTGTATTGGGGCTGAGTGGGGATGGAAAGCACGATCATTTTGATCATTTTTTCATTTCATTTCGTCGTACTTGGAGATTATTAAGAGCAAAGATGTGTTTAACTGAAAGCCCGAGGGCTGGCACCTGTATGCATACATCCATAGCAGATTAAGAGGCACTCTGTAGGAAGGTACCCGTGACTCAAGGCTGCTTCTGTTCTCACCCCAGCCTGTGTTTGTTGCAGTCACATAGTGAGATAAGCCATTTCGTTAGAACAGACAATCTCATTGAGTACAGCTAGTGTGTGGATGGAATATTTTTCTTCCTGCATGTCTGCTAAAATTGATGTTTTTGGAAATTTTGTCTTGTGCCACACACATGAGTTGACCACTGCGTGGGGCTCTGTATAGTCTGAGAACTTAGCCTGTCAAACTGGCATCCACTGTTTTTCATCTCTGTCTCAGTTCTAAGCCTTTCCTCCTTGCTCCCTGTTGCGTGGGCCTAGACCTCCATCAGCATTTAAAACACAGCTCTTCATATCAAATTCTTTAGCCCAGAGAGTAATTCTTTCCTTTTCATTGCAACTGTAAGTTCCTCCACCAGTTTTGCATTTGCCTTTGAAGATTTGCCTTCATTTCTGTTCTCTGGCAATACAAGGCCTTGGTTACTGCCTAAGTAGGTGATTGTCCTAGCTCTTCCCCTTTTTGCTCAAGTTCAAGGAGCATAATTCTTCAGCTTCAGAATAATAATAACAATAATAAAATCTATACATGGTCGTCAGCAATGTTTCTTAAGTCAAACCCACACAGATCCCTCTGAAACGGCGAGGGTCCAAATCGATCTGGATGCAGACAGCTTCCGACATGGCCTGTCTCTGTACCCACCCTCAGGTCCACAGAGATGTTGGAAATCAGGAGATGAACAGTACGTTTCAGCTTTTGATTAGAGCTGGATCTGCATTGCCTTCCTTTGTCTCTTTCTTCCTGAAAGGAACGTGCACCCCTTGACCTCACCTGGCATCATGCCTTGAGTTCATCCCACGGTTTGACCTGTGGATTTCTGTCTTCACAGAACCTTTTGATCCTACAGCAGTCCCTGGTAGTTCTGCTGGTGACCATTGAGCTAAGACCTTTGATTCTTCCGTTGTGTCCCAAGTACCTGGCTCTTAGACTTATCGACTCCTTCCAGAATCAAGCCACTTCTTTAGTTGGTGGTAAGAAGCTCACAAACACACACACACACACACACACACACACACACACACACACACACACACCACACCTTATATACACAACTGTGAGTAGTATGTGTGTGTGTGTGTGCGTGCCTGCATGCATGTGAGAAAGAGAGAGGGAGGAGAGGGAGAGGGTGCTTGGGTAGAGATCAGAGAACAATCTTGAGCGCTGGTCCTCATCTTCAACTTCGTTTGAGTCAGAGTCTCTGGGTTCACTGCTTCTTAGCCCAGCACAGCCGGTCTGCACACCTCCAGTGTGTAGCCTGTCTCCCACCTCCTGATAGGGTACTGGGATTTCAGATACTGTTACTACTGCACCCAGCTTTCCCATGGGTCCTCAGGATCTGCACATAAGTCCTTGGGCTTGTTCAGCACTTTACCCACTGAGCCATCTTCTGTGTCCCAGAATTATGAGTATCTTTTATCCAAAGCCCTAATGCAGCTCTGTGGTTCTAGCTAACTTTGAACTCACTTTGTAGCCCAAGCTAGGCTTGAACTCATGACAACTCTCCTGCTTCAGCATCACAAGGCTGGGATTGCCAGCATGGGCAGCATACCTGGCCTTGCCCTTACTTTTTAATACTGTGTTAAGATAGGGCTACAGCTGCACCTAACACAGGCCACAGAGTTCTGGAGTTTTGCTTCCTGTGGTGCTTTGGATGAGAACTATCCCTCATAGGCTCAAGTGTTTGAACACTTGGTACCAGTTGCTGGCACTGCTTAGAGAGGTTAGCAAGGTGCGGCCTTGCTTGAGGAAGGACCTCCCTGAGCTCAGGTGTGAGAGTTGCAGTTCTTTCTGCTTTCTGCTTGTGGTTGAGGATGTGGTCTTTGGCTTCTTGCTCTGTCATGCCCACTTGATTCCAGTGCTTCCTACAACGATGGACTTATCCCCCTGGCACCGAAAGCCAGAATAAACGTTTCGTCCAGTAAATTGTCCTGCTCATGGTATTCTGTCCGAGCAGGAGAAGGCCTTATGCCGTCTTGACACCGTTGAGTGGTTCTTTGAACTTTCCTTTCAAGATCTATTTAGACTTAATGTTTCAAACATTTTGTAGCCTCACATGCCACAGACCCATCTTGGGGAGTTTGGCAGATTCAGCCGTGTTTTCCTGGGACTGAGGAGGAAAACCTGCCTCCGCAAGGGTCACCTAACTAATAGAAGGTGTGGGAGAAAAGAGGTGTATGGCCAGGCTGCCCGCTGCTGCTGGCAAGGAAGGGAAACTGCAGTGCCTCCTTCTGTACCACACCCTGTCAGCAAGCAGAGGGGCCATCTGCTGTGATGCCCTTCCCAGCCTGTCCCTGTCCCAAGCATTCTGCTTGCTTGCTGCAGCTTGGACTTCCGAAGATCTGCCCAGGTCATCCTCTAGATCTCATCTGTGTGAGTGGCTGGGAAGCTGCACATCTCATGAGCATGAATCACCCTGATTCCCCTGTAGCACCAGAAGGGTTAAATTTTCTAGGAATCAATGTCACGCTAATCAGTAATAGTAGTAGTTAATACTTAATGAGGGCACCGTATGAGCCGTAGTTGTCTATCCATTGACTTTGTGGTCTTCACCAATAACTCTAGGTAAATCTTGTGCCCCATTTTACGGCAGAGGAAATTAAGATTTAGGGATGCTAAGTAGCTTGCCGAACGTGAGAAGTGGACAGGCTAAGAACTGGCTCTTCCCTTCATATTCTGCTATCTCCAAACTTTGAAATATTGCTCAGCAGTTTTACTTCAGAAGGGAGCATGGCAGCGTACAGTTCCCTCATCTAGACCCTGCTTAGCATTTTAGGAGCAGCTTCTCTGTCTTTAGGGTAGACGGGCTGTTTCTGAGAGGCAGCGTTCCGGCCTGGCAAAGCACCCTTTGGGCCTTCTCTGGGGAAAGAGCTGATGTTTCTCTGCTCATGTTTTATAAGTTTTCTCTGCTGTTTATCTCTTCCTTTCCTCAGCATGTATTTATTGTAATAATTAGGTGCCGAACACTAGGTAGAAAGTTGTTTTTTAAAAAAAAGGCATATGTGGGCCTATCATCCTGGAATTTGATATTCTGTAAGCTAACTGTAAATAAGAAAAATATTAACTAAGACAACGACTCACTTATGTCTGTTGGTTATTGCCAGAATATTGGAAAACAGCATTAACTTGAGTATTTGCTGGAGAGTATGTTGAGAAAAGACGCTTATATGACTATATTGTCTCATGGGTAGGAATTAGTAATTCAAACCAGTAAATGTTTGAAATTGATTAAAGGAAAATATTCAGATTCTTGAATAATGATTTAAATATGCTGGAACCTAATACCCACGTAGTAGATGTTTTCAATCCTGGCCAATGTTGAAAGGACAACTTAAGGTAGGTGGCACTAAGTATTCTTGTGGCCATAGAGGGTTGAGGTAGGAAATTTGTGAGCTTTTTGCCCCCCTCCTTCCTCATTTTCCCTGAAGAAATTAAAGCTCAGAGAAGTGGCATATGCAGTCTCTTCCCTGTTCCCCCAATCCATGACTCGTAGGATGAATAGCCTGGTTTATCCGAGGTCTCAAGAGTTCACGTTGTCAACATTTCACCCTCTCATGTATTAGCAATGTCAATGACTTGAAAATTAATGTGATTTGAGCTTCATAGTTCCTTGCCTTAGATGTGGTTGGAGTGCTGTGAGCTCACCATGAAGAAGCACTTAGATCTTCTCTTGAGTCTGCCTTGTGAATTTCTTTCTCTACTCCTCAATGATCTCACTAGAGCTGGTGACTCAAGAGGCAGGTTTGCTCAGTGTGACCACTTCAGGGGACCGCATTAAAGTGCCTGTGCTCCTTGTTTGTGCAGGAATGAGTTTTCTTAGTGCCATCACTGGATTCCAATGGAGGAGAGAGATTACTCATGCATGTTCTAAAGATTAAAACATTTTCCAGTGCCTTGGCTGTCTAGTTCTCATGTGGAGGTTCCATTACCAAATAGTAATTGATACAGTTCTGACTAGCCGGCTGATATTGCTTAGAAAGTCCAGGGAATGAAATGTTTGAGTAATTGGTGCTAGGCCAAAATTTCAAAGGATAAGCTATGGGAGACAATCTTTCATAGTTGTGGGGGACATGCTAGATTTGAAGGGCCCCCCATCTTGTCTGAATAAGTTAATAACTTTGTCTTGTGGGTAAGGCTCTTTTAACCTGTGGGCCTTATCTTTCTTCTCTGTGCAGAAAGAAGGCAGTCATGGTAATGACTGGTGCAGTTACCTTTCACACTGCTGAGGTCAATGGAGATCTCAGATCTGAAAGCTCACTAGAAAAACACTGTGTTGATTTGTGTGAATGCTAGGGTTTAAAAACATTGTAGTAACAATATACTCAGCATGACAATTATAATTCAAATCTTGGCTAGAATCACATATATGGGAACATCAAATGGGTACTCAGATGCTCTCATGTGCTAGTATAGCGACAGAGTTGAAAACTGCAAGTCATTAGAGGAACGATCTTCTTACTGTTTGACATCAATGTCAATAAAGGAAAAAGTAGCTGGAAATTATGCCTTTGTTTTTAAAAAGGGTTAAACAAGCAGCCTCAGAAAAGGAAACAACGGTAAAAGATGGAAAATGAAGCAGGTAATAAGAAAATGGGGTGAGATAGAGGATGAGCTCAGGACTTGGTGCATCTTCCTGTGACCCTGTTCTCTGGGCTGGGGATGAGTCAGAGCTTTGGCTCCCGGCTTTGCTGCATCCACGGGAACAGGGGAGAACAATGGCCATGTGACTCATGGTCCACATGAAGTTAGATAGCAAAGCAAAGCTGGGATGAGACCTAGTGGATTCTCTCAGGCAGTTCTCATGCAGAACGGCACACGGAGAACAACCTCCTACAAGTATCCCAGTGGGAGAAGACAGACAGTTTCTGAGGCTTTTACTGCTGGGATTGCCTGATGAAAAGTTAAAAAAAAATAATTTTAGATTCCCTGTTTATGAGTTTTTTCTTTACTTTTTAAAATTATTATTACTGAACCTATGTTAACATTAGAAATGATAGGGGAACCCGTGGTTCCTTCTGCTTCTTAGATCAAAGCCCTGAACCTCACAAGTACTGAGCAGAAGTCCAGGGACACTTGATAAGTGCGTGGATGGGAGGGGCAGCAGTTCGCTCTGAGCCAGTTTTGTGAACCACAGGAACCTGTCTGGTCTCAGCATCACCACCGCTTGGCACTTCAGCTTGTCTCTAATTCTGAACTTAGCAGTTGACCGTACTTAGCAGTTTTCGTCTGCCCATTTGCTGTAGAAGCGAGGAAAGCCGTTGAATTCGATGCCAGCCTCCACCTATTAGTTGTCGTTTGTTCTGTAGTCCTTCTGGAGGCTGCTGAAAAGCCTGCAGCATTGGTTAAGGAATCTGTAGAAAGCAGATCTTCACACATTGAGACTTCCAGCATTTATAATTGAGTGCCTACTCCACCCTTTTCATTAAGTGTCTTGAACACCAAGAATCAGAAAATGTAGAAAAATAAAATACTTGGTTAAATATTAAATAACACCCATCCTTTCTTTTTAGATAAAGATGGAATTTCTAAACATTGGCTAGCAGTCTGTGGGAACTTTAGGCTTCATTCTGTAGCACACTTGCTTGTTCACACTCAAAGAAAGTGACTTCTGATGCAACAGTTGCTCAAGAGGTTCCTGTGATATGTTCAAGACTTACTAAACCAATTATTCACCAGCAGCTGAGAATAAGCAGGTGGCTGAGAGCCAGAGAAAGAAGTTCAAGGTGGATTTCCAAAAGGACCAGGACTCCCAAAGATCTGGAGAGATACCACAGGGCTGACCTCTTGTTATCTGTGACATCATTTTATGTGCTCGAGGGACTTTGGGGCAGTGGATCATATCACATGTTACGAGAACGAGAAGCCATGCATCCATTTCAGTTAAATAACTTGTTCAAAGCAGTAGCAGTCTCGAGTTTTTTGGCACCTCCAGCGTGGAGGTGATAAGCTGGGGCATGCTGGCATGTGGCATGTAGCATGTGGGCAGTACAAGTGTGAAATTCTTTTTTTTCCAGCTGCCTTTTCTTTTTCTAATTCGTAACATTAAAATCTACCTCTGAAGCAGCTTGACGAATATAAAAGCTTGGCATCTATGAAATGGAGGTATCATGGCAATAAATGCTCAAGAAGTGATCTTTATATTTCCTGGAGAGGTCCCAGCTGACCGAGGAAGGAACAGTTTCTCTCCTAATTCCCTGAGTCAGTCTGGGGGAGCAGAGGTGCGTACAGCTGAGTCATGCCCATCAGTCCCCTTCTGCTCAGCACACATCCCAATTAGACGCCCAGTGTGGGACACTGCCTCTTTTGAATCTTGTCAGCACTTGGTGCTTTTCCCTCAATCACAGACACTTTCTAAGATAGTTTTCTTGGATACCAAGCATATACCGAGTTTGGAAAGACTTGGGTTTGCTTGTTTGTAGTTAAAATACAGCAAGCAACTGTGGAGTTGGTATTTCCGAGACCTGGTCTGGTGGTATTTCTTTTCTTTTCTTCTTTTAAGATAACCCCGTTCTCTGACCTTCACACCCGAAAGCTTTCCTACTGAGTAGTGATCTGTACGTGCACTTGACATTAGATGGTGACCGAGAGATTGGGCCTTTTTGTCAAGGATGTCTAAGGATGAAAGAGACTCTTGGCTGGGTCTGTTTATGTTTGTTGTGGGCGAAGAATGTTAAATGATTCATAAAAGAACCACCAGGTAAACACAGCGGGGAAAGGGTGGGCCTCTTTTAAGTATCTCATTTCTGTCTGTTGGTTTTGCAGAACCTTTGATGAGTCAGTGCAGGACTTTCTGGAAGATCTGAGTCATGACAAATTTGATGGACAGAAGAGTTGGTAGTGGGAGGAAGCTTGGTAGGTAGAATAGCATTCTGTTGGTGGGTTACAAGTCGGGGCGAGGGTTACAATTAAAAAAAAAAAAGGAGTTTTTTTTTTTTCTTTCTACAGTGTATGGAGGACAGGCTCTGGCCCATTATGGCTGATGTTTGTGTAGCACTAAAAGCCTTCAAAGAGGTGTCTCATGTATCAGTGCACTGACCTTGGCAGAGCAAATGGAGCTCAGGAGAAAAGACTGGAGGTGACACCTGCAGCATTAATGATCTAGGGACACATGGAGGCTCCTGGAGGACTTACGGTCAAGCTCCAGCTCTGCTCTCCCGAGAAACACAGCAGTTCCCCCTTTCCCACTCTGGTTCTGTCTGTAGGCGGCTTCCACGGGCCCCATGCTCTTCGAAGCTGTTCATGTGTAATGGAGTTTGAACTTGCTCCTGGGTAGCATGAATGATTTCAGATTTTTCATACAGATGGGTTACCTGTGTCCCCAGAGAGTTGTTGCATAGGAAATGGAGAGATGATGGCCCTGGGTTCTTACTTAACATGGAGGCAAGCTGGGACGTGGCGTTAGTGATCAGCTGTCTGTGTGGAGAGTTTTGTCTAGGTGAATTCTGGGGTTCTTCCTGAGAACCTTTCTAGAATTCCCAGATGTGATCTCAGCTATTGGGTCTTCCCTGTGTGGAATTGAGGGCTGAAGACTTCATCTATGTAGACAGTTCCCAGGTTCACCTCTTTGGGCCTTTTCTCCCTTTACTGGAGTACATACATCACAACTATTTCTGCCCCTAAGATTTCCACGCTGCCCTTACCGCTGTCTCTTGCAGGTAAGCATGTGTTAGGCAAAGGCAAGTGTTAGCTTTTCCATCCCTTGGGCTGGTGGTTCTCTCTTCAGACATTCTTTGATAGTAAAAGAAAGTTGTGGGAAAAAAATCAGATACCTGAACTAAATGTGGACAGATTTCAAAGCATTTTACCTCTCTAATTGATCTTTATATTCTTATTCATCTAATGAGGATGGAAGAAAAATACTTTCCGTCTTAGTCATGGGTCTTGTACTATACATGTGTTTTGCACATGCTCTGAGAGTTCAGAAAAATGCCAAATAAAAAATAATTACCACTTTCTAACTTTCCCTTTTCATGCATTACACACACACACACACACACACACACACACACACACACACAGAGGGAGAGAGAGAGAGAGAGAGAAAGAGAGAGAGAGAGACAGACAGACGTGCATGCACGCGCACACGCAATCTTCTTGTAAAATCATTTCAAACTTAGAAAAGGAAGAAAAATAAATAAGGTAGGGAAAAACATGCCTAAAAATTCACATTTGAGAGGTAGAAACAGGAAGTTCTATAGTTCAAAGTCATCCTCAGCTTCAAACTGAGTTTGAGGCAAGCCTGGGCTACATGGTTTCAAAATGCTTAAAATAAACATATACACACACAAAAACCAAAAAGATAAAACCCCAAGGTCCTTCAGATATTCATAACGCAGATTCTCTGAAGATCAACATTTTGGCTTGATTTTTGCCTTCTTTCTCCTCCCTCTTTGTTCATGAAGAGTGTCAAGTGGTTTGACCTACATGTGTATTTGAGTCATTTGACGATAAGTGGGAGACATGACTTTTTTTAAAATACTTTGAAATACTTCAGAGCACATTCCTTGTTAGAGAAGAAAGAGAGCCTTCCCCACTCTTCCCTTCTTTATGCTCTAGGGTCCGGCTCAGAGCCCTGCATTTCTTTAGTCTCTTTTAATCAAGGCTAGCTCCTCTAGCCCCTCAGTGCTTGTCTCTCATCAGCCTTTGGTCGCAAAGCAGCTTTGAGAGCACTCAAGGATGTGCCACTCACTTCCTTGGGGGTTCCCCACACACTGAGGCTCAGGCTCCGCTCTGTGTGGACATGTACGCTAGCTAGACATGATGACTGTTCATGTTTCAGACCAGGAGGCAATGACATTTCGACCTTGGCTTCCCTCTCTTGGTTAAGAAAGTTGGGGCTGTGTTTCTCCACCATAGACCCATAAATGTTTTCTGTCCATTAACTTATAAGTGATTAATAAGCTGCTAATGTGGACATATTGGATATTATTTAATATTATAACCATTATCAAATTCTTGCCCTATGCCTTCAGTTGCACTTATTTTCCAATTCTGTCATTGTTTCTAAATTTATTAGTTTTATTCTAAGGTGAAAATGGAATTATTTGTTGATGCATTTTTAACTTTTTAGTTTGTTTTCTAGCATGCCATAATGGTGCATTGCTAGCAGTATTTATTTTGTCAATTAAAAACCACTACTAACCCACTGAGCCAGCTCCTTAGTAAATGAGGTCAAACTCAGCAGCCTTACACTGTTACTTGAATGTCTGGAAGTCATTCGCTTTTCTTTCACCCCTGCTGAAAGCAGGTGGAATCAAACAACAGTAGCCGTTCACCTGATATTAGTCGTAGACAATCTCTGCTCTAAGCATCTTTCCATGTAAACACACAAATGGGGTTTTAGAAAGAAAACAAGGAGCGCCAAGCAGCTGGGGGGTGGAAAGTCTTGCATGGAACACATAACGCACAGTTGACCAGAGGCGAGCCAGGCGAGAGTGGAGGCTCACTGAGTACCCTGCCAATTGTAGATACTAGAGCCCAGGAGACAGCTCACACAGCAAGGGGATTTAGAAACTGAGCAGGTTGTAAAGGGGAGGGGCCGCTTGTTATCTGAGCTGCCCGGCTAGCTTACACCTGAAATAACCACACAGAAACTGTATTAATTAAAACACTGCTTGGCCATTAGCTCTAACTTCTTATTGGCTAACTCTTACATATTAGTTTAACCCATCTCTATTAATCTGTGTATCGCCACGGGGCAGTGGCTTACTGGAGATCCTAACTGGAGTCCGTTTCAGGCAGAGGAGCCATGGCTTCTCTCACTCTGTCCTTCTTCCCAGCATTCAGTTCTGTCTTCTTCGCCTACCTAAGTTCTGCCCTATCAGACCCAAGGCAGTTTCTTTATTCATTAACCAATGAAAGCAACACATGAACAGAAGAAACTCCTACACCATGAGCAAACCAAATCAGAGTTGAAGCAGGGTTCTTGCTGTCTAGCTGAGAAGATAGTGCACACTGGACTAAATATGGACGTACTGGTTCTAATTCCTGTATTTTAGAATCTCTGTGTAGATAGGTATGGGGGAGACACCTGTTAGTAATGTACTTGATATTTGTTTAAATATTTCTCAGTACTCCCCCTGCAAGGGACAAGGAGTAGTGACAACGCAGTGATAATGACTATGTTTATGGTCTGAGGTTTCTGTCCTGCCTGGTTCTTATAGTCATTAAGTCCCAAAGAATCAAACAGAGGTCTACATTAGTTATAAACTGATTGGCTCATTAGCTCACGCTTCTTCTTTACTTTTATAACATATAATTAGCCCATTATTCTTGTCTATGTTAGCCATGTGGCTCAGTACCTTTTTCAGCGAGGCAGTCACATCTTGCTTCTTCTGTGGCTGGTCATGACTACTGATGAATAGGGTTCCTCCTTCCCAGAATTCTCCTGTTTTCCTTGACCCGCCTTTACTTCCTATCTGGTTGTCCCTCCCACCTATACTTCCTGCCTGGCTACTGACCAATCAGTGTTTATTTAAAATAAAATTGACAGAATACAGACAATTCTCCCACACCACTTATGTTAAGCACTTAGAACTCGGTTTCTAAATGCCAGTGCCCACTGACGATCTGGGACTCTGTAGGTAGGCTTGCTCCAGGGCTAAAGCAAGGCTATAACAGATGAACCTAGAATAATTTACCATACTAGAAAGCAAGAGATCACCAAACAAATACCAGGAGCATTTTAGAAGGACCCAGGAGGCAGTTTACAAGGGTTCTTGTCGCTGACGAAATACAGGGCATTTGAGCTCAGGAATGTAGGGCTGTGTCCCACCTGCCCCTTTTATAGTCTTCTTCACCATCTCTGCAGA
The DNA here is from genome assembly GCA_028555095.1 of Dicrostonyx torquatus. Lineage (NCBI taxonomy): Eukaryota > Metazoa > Chordata > Mammalia > Rodentia > Cricetidae > Dicrostonyx > Dicrostonyx torquatus. The sequence continues at coordinate 5,784,612 of JAQHUG010000021.1, forward strand.
TACTCAAGCTAGCAAAATCAAATGTCACTTAATCCACCCAAATGAGTAATCCCTGCCTTGTCCCAGCCATGTGATTCTCTAGAGAATTTACAATGTATCTTCTCCCTACCATACTGGATAGCTTGTACATGGAGTACTTCATTACTGCAGAGAATTCTCTGGTCAGCTTTGGCTGAGCTCACCCTGAGTGTATGGAAGGTACAGAGACTTAGGGAGTTTTATGATGAGTTTTGGAGATGCCTTCATAGTTTACTAATTGACAGAATGAGGTAGGAGAGAGGAATTACTCATTCGCGTGGCTCAAAGCTGACATTTGGCTGTTTGACCGAAGTAACTGGGGAGATGGTGCGGATGGCAGAGAGGAGGTTGGGTGCAGAAGTCAGGAATCTGTGTCAGTCATATGATGCCATCTCTATCAGATCAGAGTCAAAGTCATCCTTACCAGAGGTGGAGAGGTGAAAGGGAAGCCTGTTTTGTGAGCCTTCTAATCTAAGCTCCTACGTAAGTCCTCCCTCATCTTTGTAAGCTTCATTGCATCAGTTTTACGGAGGCCATCACTGCCTGTTGGTTGTTTTATTGCATGCTACTTCATGCTGCTGCAGAACTGAATTCCACACAAATCTTTGTTTATTTAAATTTTGTTTGAATTATGATCTTGGATGCCAACTGAAAGTGACCAGAAAATGAGGAGTCATCTTTGTTCAAGAGTCAGTTGCTAAGGGATCACAGATGTAGAACCCTGGCCTGGGGCCCGCAACCAGTACACTGAAACCTAATCTTTCCTCTTTGGAGCTTAACACTTCCAAACACATTTAGAAGGCTTGCTTTCTAAAGGAGCAACTGTGGAGGAGCTGAGGGTCTGGACGGAGCCTTCTTTTACTCCAAAGGACATCTTTTAGTTTATGTAAAAGTGATAACTTACGATGCATGGGCTTTTTTGTGTACCATATACTGGGTATTAGTGGAGAACTATGAAGTTTTTCAGTCCTAGAAATCCCTGCCAGCCATTCTTCTGCTTGTTAGGAGCCATTTGCCTGTTCATAACTTCAGTGAGAGATAATTTACTGGTTGTAGTACTGGGGAGAAGGCTACCCACTTTTTGTGGATGGTTTGTTTGTGCACACATTGGTGCAGGTAGACTCTCTAGCAAGCCCCGTCTCCACCTCTGCAATGCTGGAATTACAGACACATGCTACTGTGCCCTGGTTTTTGACTTGGAGACTGGGGATCCAGCTCAGGTCCCCATGCCTGCTTAGCAAGTACTTTACTGATGGAACCTTCTTGCCAGCCCTGCACACTCTTTTAAAGCTTTGTGAATAGTTGCCTACAGGTAGGTATGAGGTCTGAACCCAGTGAATGAGCTCTCAATTCACTGTGTTCTTCGTCTCACAGGCCTTCTGAAGCATGGGAATAGGCTTTGGCAGCTAGGGTTTGGGGTTCACCAGTGTTACATTCATAGACTTGTCATGCTGGTTCCCCACTTCATGCTTCTAGACCCCATTTAATTATTCTGTATGAATGGGAGAGATCACAGACGGGGCTTATAAAAGCACGCCAGTAGTGACGTTGACAGTGTGACCCTGTCCTTTGTTCTCGTCACTCTTGCACACTCCACACCCACAGTTCCTGGCTCCCTTTCTCTTTGAATGTTCACTCGTTAGTGTTTTGCGGTCTTCGTTCACCCATGCTGTTGTGTGAATCAGGTAGATTCCAATTTACTTTTCAAGAGGGAAGGGGTTTTGATTTTTAATATAATGCATGTGACATTCGTATTCTGCTTCATTTCTCTTTGTGGTGACAGTCCCCTCCCCTAAATCTCTATTTGCCAGAGAATGGCTTTTTACAGAGCCGTAGCCATAGTAAGAAAACAGTCCCAGGGAAGTATAGAGAGTTTGGAAACTTGAATCCTAGACCACATTAGACTCCGAGTGAACTGAACTGGAAAGCACAGGGATATTGGACTGAAGCTTAAAACAAAGATCTGCCAGTTGTGTATTTTAGTCAGCTAATAGCTTATAGCTGAACCCTGGTTCTCTCCAGTCTGTTTTTAGAACCAGGGCCCTGGGTCTGAAAGTCCAAAGAGTTGGCCAATTCAATCCATATTTTTTCCTTGCATGGTAGTAATTTAGAACTAAGGAAGAAAAAGTGCCCTGGCATGTCTGTTTAAATAGAAGCAAAACTCAAAGCTTAAAAAATGTTCTCTTCTGAGCATATGTAATAAATTTATGTGAATATGATTTTCTCAAGCATTAGCAAGACCACAATGGGATGTTGCACCGAGGAACATGGAGCCCAGCATCAGAGTGACAGATTTGAATTAAGAGTTTCATTAGAACTGTTTGATTTTTGAATTCTTGTGTGTCTGTCCTTATATTGCTGAACCATTTCTGAAAAGGATTTCAAGAAACAACCGAGTCTGCCTTTCTTTCAAAGACAGGCAGATGCCAGCTCGGTATTGTCATGGTGCTGAAGGAGACAGACCCTGAGCTGGAACATGACTTTGTAGTAACACAGAGTGAGGAGGAGGCTTTGAAGTGGTTACTTCAGACAGGCATGCTTTCAGAGTCTGTAGCTTTCAGTGGGGACTGGGAGTGGAAGCTGAGGATGGAAACATTCGTTGCATAGAAACGAGTCATAGAAAGATGGTTCTGTGGCATGGGGCCAGAAGATGGCATTATAATGAAGCTCTAAGGTTTTGGATGCTTGGACTATGAAAGAAAGCAGAGACCTGGAAAGAGCCAGAAATCTTTTCTTAATGGTGTTGTAGTAAGGCCAAGTAGACTTCTTTCCCCACGGTCTTTCCCCACGGTAAATGATTGGCTGTGCTTACCTCCACAAAACTTGGCAGTCAGGTAACACAAGGAGAGAAGGCCTTCTCCATCTGAAAGTCTTTCCCTCATGTGTGTGTGTAATCACACATACCCTTTCTCTTTGTGTGTAAGCACATATCACACACATACACACACACGTATACACACACACAGTCACAGGTAAATCTCATGGAATGACTGTATATGGAATCTTCTAGTTTTACCTGGAGACTCAAAGGTAGCATAGAGTGGGTTTCACATAGATTTCTCTCTTGCTTGGACATCTTTCTTCCTAGAATGAGTTAAGTCGTGTTCTTTAGGGAGTTTTTGTCTTTCTTTTCGTGAGATAGCATTTTCATTCTCTTTTCTTGTCTGACCTGTGGACAGAGAGCCATCATTTTTAACTTGATGACCATAGATTTTTATGAAGTGCAGAGTGCTGTCCCATTGTCCTTTACTGACACCAAGGCACTAGACTTAATTATTTTGAAGTTAATTGATTTTAAAGTTCAGGTGAGCCTGTCATTCAGTCTCCTCTTGGTTAAAGCTAAGATTTTTTTTCTAGCTTACAAAATGAACTTTATGCTCTAATATATTTCCCAAGTGTACAATTTGTAATTTCAATAGTGTTAGGAGCCACAGTAAGTAAGGAAAATTGCATTTTATTCAAGATGCAAAATTATTAAATAACTTTGGTCTTAGAAAAGAATGTAGCATCCTTGGAGATTTTATGACCGGTATAAGGGACATCATCAAGGAAGCTTAGCAAAAGTCAAAAGAAAGAGAAAGGATACACACGTTCTGCCTGTGTCTTTTTTTTTTTTTTGCATTTTACGTGAGGGTACTCTTGTTCCTTCTGGAGGGGGAGCAGCTCATGGGCAGCAGAAAGAAAGCATTGGCTTCTCTTCCAGGGCTACACAGCACGAGCTTGCAGGGGATGCTCAGCAAGTGAGCTCAAGTTGAATTGCACAACCAAAGAGACATGTGACCAGTGGAGATTTTTTTGATTGGCTGCTGGGTTCTGACACATGTTGTGACACCGAAGGTAATTCAGAAGGTGATCTTCCCCCAAGTCTGCATGCGTTCTCTGCCTACTGAGGCTGACCATTTGACACACTAATAGCTTCGAAACAGAATATGGGTCAATTTTGCTGCTGCGTCCTTTCCAGAAAAATGTGTACTTGAAAGCTTTTATGACAGGATCATCAGAGAGCAGAATTTATTTTCTGAGCAATTATCCCGCTTTCTGTTAAAGTTTGATCCATTAGCTTTCACCATGAGTTCTGTTTGATGTGTGTCAGAGCAGCCTGAGCTGGGCAGGAGAAGCCAATGGCCAGCGCTGCTAGTGAGAATCGGGGTCACTGAGGTCACACACTCTCTGTCTACCACTGGCCTCTTACCTGGCTCTCACATTCTAAATAGCACTGAGTTCTCTCTGAAGCTGTTTATTGCTACTTTGGGAGGCCACCCCCTCCCCTCCATGTCTGTATTCTGCCTTTACACTGAGGTATAAGCTTCACAAAAAGCAGGGCTGGTACTGGTCTGGCACTCCGCTATCCTAAATAATATTGAGCGTGTTGTGGGGTACAGGGTAAGTATTTGTTGAGTGAAGAAAATAATGCAAACATGAGCACCTGGTGCTTACGTGTGTTATAAGTGTTCATTCACAAGGCCGTGTCAGGGTCCTGTCATCTGCCTCACGCTTTTCTGCTCACCAGGCTTTGGCAGTGAGTAAGAGGCCGTGCCTGCGTTGATTGAGCAGAATGTGTGGTGCTGGATTATCCAAACTAGCAATGATAGCCACGTGTGCTATCTGATTTATATAACTGTTTATCACACGTGGCTTTGGGAATTTAAAGGTAAGTTAAGGGAAATGAAAACTTGAGTTTCTTAGCCATGCTGGCCATATATGAAGTGCTTGCTTGGAGCCACTGGCAGTCATATTGGACAGTGAGATCAGAGAGCATCCCCATCTTTCTAGAATGTTTTCTTGGATGGCATTTTAACACAGATTAACACATGGACATTTCCTTTGCAGATGGATAGAACATATGCTTTTTACAGAATCAGTATGGAGGCTGGGGAGCTGGCTTAGTGCATAGAAGCAGCGGTTGCTCTTCTGGGGGACCTGATTTTAGTTCCTAGCACCCATGTAACAACTTAGAACCATCTGTAACTCCTGTCTCAGGTATCCGATGCCCTCTTTCGGCCTCCTCTAGTGCTGCATGTACATTTAGCCATCCATCCCATCCATCCCATCCATCCATCTATCCATCCATCCATCCATCCATCCATCCATCCATCCATCCATCCATCCAGGCAAATGTTTATACACACAAAATAAATCTCAAAAAAAGTTACAAAAGAGAGAAAGTGTGCTTCAAAAAAAAATCTACAGGAACAGTACTCTTGGTTGTCAGGTGTGGCTTTCTCACCTGAGCATAAAGCTTGATAAGGATCAGACAGGTTGAGGACACAAAGGAGCATTGTTTTAAGTTAAAGTTAATAACTGGAGAAGGGGCTGGTATAGGAGCCTTCATCTGGCCATCAGCAGGAGGTCCTGCAATTGTTTTGAGGACTAAGGGAACCTGGATGGCTGGCATGTAGCAACAAGCTACGTTTTACATAGGTTTTTGTGTGTTTGTTTGTGGATGTTTCTAGTGTTTTCAGGCCCACATTCTTTTAACAGCTCCCTATATAGATATTTCTGCTTATAGTTTTGACTCCCTCATTCATCTCCAGCAAAACCTAATTCTGAATAAACGTTATTTATTCACTTTCAGGGTAAATGCCATTGCCTCCCATGCCCTTAGCATAAAGCCAAAATGCTTCCCAGTGCGTTTCTTGAAGTCTTCATGATTTCCTGAAACCCTGGTTATTTACGGTTTACACTGCAGCTGCCTCCTTCGAGTTGTTTATGACTGGGTGTACCCTGAATCTGAAGCTGTAATCACTGTCCGGAGGTCACAGGACTGTTACTGTTAGCATTGCCTTATCTAGGGAGGCAGAGTGGCCAACAGACACACCAGACACACAAGGTACTTCACTGGGAAGATCATTAGACTCATGGAGTCCCAGGCTTCATGAGATGTCAGGGATCCTTGTGAGGCCCTTTCTGCCTTCTGTGAAAGGCAAACAGTGGGCTCGTCTGCCCAGCGGACTTCTTACAGGGAAGCCTTTTGTGAGTTGTCTATTCTTTGTTGGTAAAACTGCCCATAAGTTGCTCAGGGAACTTCATGGTGGTAAAGCTGCCTTTGAATCACCCATCCATCTCTAAGTAACCCTCAGTAGCCTCATTGTTTTACCAAGGTGGACCTTGGTGGGATCCTTTGTTTCATTGGCATCCTTTCTAGCAGAGGTGGATAGAAGCAGGCCTTTCCTTATGTCTCCCCAGGAAAAGTCACAGGGTGTTATATAGAGTAACTGTCAGCCCCCCTCCCCGATGCTGCAGGAAACCACACCTCTCATTTCCTGTTTTCCCCAAATGCCCAGCACAGTTCCTGACACATAGAAGAGTCCATCAAGTCTTGCCCTTATGATTTAACGAATGGAGCTGATCGCTCGCTCCAACATGAGATCAGTCTTAAGCATGATTCCGGGTTGAACCTGTACATATCACTGGCCCATTTAAGGAGGCAGCTTAAACTCAACCAGGGAAATGAGAGAGAGACCCAAGTCAGTCCACAAAGAAAGCAGGACCTTGTTATTTGTTTTTTATATCAGTCTTTAGAAAATAAAATATAGTTTGCATACACTATTCACTCACTTAAAACACCAATCTAATGACTTGGTCATGTTTTCTCAAAGAATGAAACCGTTAACACAAAAATGGTTTTAAGAATACATTTATTACCCCGGTAAGGTTTCTTATGTGCACTACAGTTCATATACGTCTCCCTTCCATGCCAATCATTCTGTTTGTATGGAGTCACCTTTTCTGGGTGTCTCGTACAGCTAGACTCATGCAGTGTGTGATATGTTGCATCCAGCTTCTTTCTCTAGCCATTCTTTTCTTGGGGCTCATCCATGTCACATTTATCAGCATTTTATTATTTATATTGACATAATAACTCATTGTAACAATATACCACATTGCTATTCATTGAAGACATTAGGCTTGCTTCTGCTTTGAACATTTACATACAAATACTCTCTCTCTCTCTCTCTCTCTCTCTTTGTTTTTAGAGAAAGGTTTCTCTGTAACTCTGGCAGTCCTATAGAATTTGCTCTGTAGACCAGGCTGGCTTCAAACTCAGAGATCCACCTGTCTCTGTCTCCCAAGTGCTGGGATTAAAGGTGTGCACACCCACGCCCCTTTACCTACAAATTCTCTACTGGGTAGATTTTTGCATTTCTCCTTACTAGGTATTTATCAATAGACTTTTTGGGTACATTTGTATTTAACTTTTGAAGAAACTTTCAGTTATTTTTTCTAAAGTTGCTAAGACATTTTACATTCCCATCGGCAACACATAAGAATGACCTTTATTCTTAAGTGCTAGCCTTTTCTTTTTTCCCATGTGTGAGACAGTCTTCCTATGTAACCAAGCTGGCCTCTTCATCATGTGCTTTATTCTTCCCCAGTATATAGTGCTCAGCTAATAGCTCTACCCAAGGCTAATGGTCAGTAACATGGCGTTTCCTTGTAAGAACAGCATGTGCAGGCTAGGTGCGAGAGTGACAGTCCTTCCTGAGTCTGTAGGAAAACCCACTGCCTACCACGCTTCCATCTTATACCCAAATGTGTTGTAATTAGGTGGAGAGGTGTGTGGGTTGTATTCCCCAGCCGCCGCTGGTCGTCTGTACCTGAAATAACCACATGACAAACTGGATTCATTTAAATACTGCCTTGCCCGTTATCTCTAGCCTTTTCCCGGCTAGCCCTCACCTCATAAACCCATTATAAAAATCTGTATGTCACCACGAGGTGGGTGACTTACCGGACAGAACTTCCTTCTGCTACGGGGGCCTCATGGTGACTGGCTCACTTCCTTTCTTCTCCTCCCAGAACTTCCGTTCTGTCTACTCCGCCCACCTAAGGGCTGACCTATCTATAAGCCAGGCAGCTCTTTATTCAACCAATAAGAGTAATACAAAATACAGGAGAACACTCCCACATCACAAATGGGTTTTGCATTTATAGAAAGTACATGGAATGAGTGGAAAGGAACACAAAGACTCAGTACAGGTTCGTACATTTAGCACACCCAGAAAGGCCCTAGTAGCAGGGTTTTTTTTTTTTAAATTAACCAAGCATTTGGTGACAGGATTGAGCTGATGCTGACAGTGCGTGATCTGGGAATGGGAGCCCGTGTGAAGACCAATTTGTTTTGTAGGAAATCACACTGATGCTGCAAGACAAGTTTCCTTCTGCGGAGAAGAAGATGCCAGACATTAAAGATTTATCAATGCGACAGCAGCTCTGAGTTAAGCAGTGGAAGGAGTAGAACAGTGGTAGGTGGGCCAGAGATAAGAGGAACCTGGCTGCTGTTGACACCGTGAGGATGTGTGCGGACCGGTGGAACTATGCAGGAGCATGTGACCGCTGGCCCCTGTGCAGGCCCCTTCTTCGTTAGATGAGCAACATTCTTGTTTTTTTTTCTTTTTCTGTGTTTTGAAGCTCTCTTGTTTCCTAGAAAACACCGCTTACTTTTGACTGAAGACTTAAGGTTTCTGAATTATAGAAACTCATGTAGTCACTAAAGTGTGCACTTAAAACAAAAAAACCAGAGAGAGAGAGAGAGAGAGAGAGAGAGAGAGAGAGAGAAAGAGAAAGAACAGTTCCCCTCTTAGCGGGTGTAAATAGCTTGCTGGGTATATGTCAGCAGGTCAAATCTGAAATTCTATTCTAATTCAAAGCATGCTGCACGGCCCTGCTTTTAGATTGGCGATTCAAATGTTTTCCCAGATAATGCAGGGGAATGTTGAGATAAACCAAGGCCAGCGGGAACTAAGAAAGGCAACTGGATGCCAAACTTCACTGATAAGAGGAGGCATGATAATCTGATGGTTACTTTCTGGTTGGATTGTTTAAAGATGGAATGATTACACCACAAATCCTTTCTATATCGCAGAGCTATGGTAATAGGTACTTGCTGATGGTTTCTCAAGAAGGTCTGTAGGGCTTCTGTTACTGGAATTAGGCTCATGGGTTACAGCTTTAGCTAGCTGAGCTATGCTAGTGATATAGCAGGTATCACTTAGGGGGACACCTGCTCCGTGCCAGGCATTAGGCTAACAATAGAGGGACCATGTTGAAGGTAATATCATCCTTAGGTTTGAGGAACTCGGTACCCACTTTTGATGGGAAGTGGTAAACTGATACTGACAGAAAACATGATGGGATGGGTAGCAATATGTCTTACTTTCTCCATGCCTGTCTGTGCCCCAGGATCTCGGCCGCCTTAGCCATTAGCAGCATTTTTAGGCTTGTTATGAGTTTGCCAGTGTCTAGAGACATTTCATTGTCATAATTTGGCAATGCTAGTGTATTCTGGTGGCTAGAGGCTAGGTGGATAGAGGCTAGGTTTACTGAAATACACAGAACCACCTCTCTAATAAAGAGTGATCCAGTCAAAATTTCAGTAGAGAGGTTACGAGGCAATATGGTTAAGAAGATCATGAAGTAGGGAGTCTCGTAAAGGCACTCACAGTGAGTCCCCATTTTTTTTTAAACTAATGTTATTAGCCTTGGAGAGAAAAGTAGTAGAAAATAAGTGTGGTTTCTAAGAACTTAAAGATGGCAGCTGTAATGAAAACAACACAGACTTGTTGTCGATGGAGTCCCATCTTGAGAGTGTCTCCAGACAGGGCCTCTTTGGTCACTTGGGATGGGAGAGTTCTGTGTGTGGCATTGTTTGAGTGGCAGGATGTTTAGCGTCCCTGAAACACATTCATTCATGCCAGGAACCTGTCCCCTCCAGCATCATGACAAACCATGAGACATCACGTTCTGCCAAATGCTACAGAAAGAGGTGATAGAGACCCTGCTGGAGACTCTAGGGAGGAGCTGATCTAAAAGTCAGGGTGTGGGAGTTCTAGCAGAGATATTTCTATGCATGAGAGCCTTGCGTCCGTATCTGTGAAGTGAGGACACTGGGGTCAGGTCGAGGGTGAGTTCAGTGCAAGAAGAAAACCCCTGCCGTCTTATTTATTTATTCATGTCATTTTTGGAAACGGCACTTTTGTGTGTATTTTAAGATTCACATAGCCTGGCTGTAGCGCAAGCATGTAATTTATGTAAAAACAAACATGCATTGCTTAGAAATGTGCTCAGTAGCATCTTACTGCAGGAGTGCTCCCTCAGAGAGGTCAGAGATTCAGGACTCTTTCCATCCCTAGAGCCTTAAGCTCTGGAAAGAGAATCCTAGCCGTGGATTCACCTCTGCTGAAGGTCACACTGAGTGGTGGACATCGGTGTCACCAAGAAACAGCCACCCACTGAGTTCCATCTCCCGGCATTTGGAGAGTGGCACAGAGCTCTGGGCAAAACTTGACACGTTCCCTTGTCACACAGAGTCAGAATTTTTAAAAACTGGCAAGCCACCAGGGTTTTTCAAATTATTCTCTACATGAGTGTGGAAAATACTATTCCCTGACAGAAAATTTGATTCACACTTTACAAAGAGCATGGGGACATGGTTGAATTGCATAATCGCCTCTCACAAAAGGACTCTGAGCAGGAATTGCGTCTTCTAGTCTTGCCTGCACCAGTATGAACAGAATTGCATGCTTGTTTTCAAACACTCAGGCTCCTCAGCGAGCAGTGTAGTATGACTTTATAATCTTAAGACCCCTCTCTGGAAACTGTTCAGGGCCATAGTCTCCGCTCAGGTCCCCTCTACTGACGTCAGACCAAACTGTTGAAGTAGGTCTGTTGAAGGATCAAACATTTCCCAGACTGTGGCTGTCTTAAGATTTAAACTTGAAGCCCTGTCCGAACCCCCAGACAAAGCCCCCCAGTTAGGTTCTCATTTTGTCATCTAGAACAGGGGGACATGTGCCTGCAGTCCTGCAAAGCAGCCATGTTATAGAATTCAGCCGGTTTCTTAGATTACTTATGTATGGCAAGACACTTTGCTTTGACAAATACAAGCATTTCTCCCTGGAGACAGGCCGAAAGAGAACTGCAGGCCTGGTAAGGCCTGTTCTTGGCAGGCGAGGAGGTAAGTGTGATGTTAGCAGAACAGAAGTGGGGTTCTGTTGCTGTGCGGGATGGCTGTGCTGATTTAAGCACCCAGGCATTGCCTTCAGCTTTGCTCAAGGGATGTGCACCATTTCTGTGGCTGTGTAGGTGGAAGCATTCAGCCAGATGAAGCCAAGTTCAAATCATAGAGCTAGTGACCTAAAAGATCTTCAAAAACCATCCCAGTTGCCTTTTCAAGTTCTTCCTTCCTTGGAGAGGTAGTCTGGTGTAGAGTGGCCGAAGGCACACCTCAGCCTGCCCGTGCCGGATTCCCCTCTGCTTTCCGCTGCTGCCTCCTCCTCTGCAGTGCGGGCACGGCAGAAAGACTGTGCTTGGGTCCAGCACTGCCCGGTAGTTAGAATGTATCTTGAAAGATGTCACTGTGTATATGGCACACAGTGACGGACACCAGTCCTATTCTCAACTTTAGACAAAAATAAACGTGACTCTGTCTGTGAATGGCTCTGTAGCCACATTTTGAGGCTGGAGGCTTCATGAAAAGTGCACACACTTTAATTGTATCAGGGTTCCTTCGTCTTTCCGTCAAGGAATATAAACACTGGTCCAGCGATCATTTGCTTTGGAATGGAAGTCCCTAGGTGGAGGACCATGTTCTTAGGTCACACTGGCACCACATGCTCAGATAGAGCCAGCAGGTCCCCTTCCCTTCTCAATCCTGCGACCCTATGAGGATAGGATTGGGTTCAGGAGATAGCATGGAACTGGGTCTCCGAAAGGTAATGGAATCTCCTCCGCATACATTATGAATTAGGAAGTGTGACCTAGAGGTGGAAATGGGGCATTGACTTTGCTTGTGGCTAAGGATTTTCTAATTTTTAAGGGGGCAGATTGTCTCTGTCAGCTTTCAGGCTCTCTCCCTCCACAGAAAGTGTGCTTGGCTGCCGCAGATGTGAATGTCCAGATAAAGGTGTTAAACGGCTGTTTATTGATATCGTTGGGTTTGATCCTCCCCTCTGCCCACAGTACGGCATGCCAAGTATCTACATTAACATGTGAGAACTCTGCTAATCTCCCACTTGTACCCAGATTTGCTAGGTCGAATTTCAGTAGACAGTTAAACAGTTCAGCTCTGGTGTAAGTTGACCCAGGGTTCATATCTATCAGAGATCTTCATACAGGCAGTTATCACAATTCTGCATTTTTTCACAGATAGATCATTCCGTGTATGAATGGTTCAAACTCCTCATTAGACCTGAGAATATGCACTGCGAAGCCCATGGTTCCTCCAGCCCATGACACACTGTGGGAAAGACTATAAAACATTCTCACATTTCATTGATCTCTCAGAGGTCAGGCAGCATAGTGGGGGCCTTAGAATCCTGCTGCCCTACAAGCTTTCCCTGAGCAGTTCAAAAGGCTGTGCCTGCATTATCTACCAGTAGGAATTCAGAATTTCACAGTCTTAAACCTTGCTGTTGGTGATAGCAATTTTATTTGTAGAAAAACCATCGCTTTCAGTATTTGGAGTTGCCAGCTAGTCTTTCTGTATTTTGAAATTTGGTGAGGTGGGTCCTATGTCAGGTGCTTTAGTAAGCTTTAGGAGCCCATGTTAATGCATCCCTGTGATTTCTTCTTCCCAGGCCTGAACACTTTGATCTTTTCTCTTTTTAATGTCTTCAGTAAAACTCCTGAAGATGAAACTCATCTGTGAATCTCTTTGATTGCCTTTCAGGCTCCCTTCCAGACAGTTCTGTTACAGATTTCCTCAGGTCCAGGGACCGGAAAATAGAGACTTTCTGTCCCGGGTTTGCACGTGAGAGGCTCTTGTACGGTTACCCATGTTTCTTCTTCCTCCTTCAGGTTTCTGCCTTCTAGACACCACTGTCAGGTTTCAGATTTGACTGAGGTGTCGTGTGTCTTGAAATAAGGGGTGAATAGCTGCAGGCAGAGTAAACCAGAGAGGAGTAAAGCAGGAGATCAGGTCTGGGAAATGGAGAAGTGATGCTCACACTCGCCCTTCTTTGAGTTTTGCTGAAACTTGCCCCTTTCGTTCATATTTCTGACAGCATCCACATGAAATGTGTGTATTGTCCGCTGCAGCTGCTTTTCTTAAGATCATTACTGACCCTTGATCCCCTGAAATTCCTTCTCTTCTGTTGTTGAATCAACTTTGATGGACTTAAAACGAATGGTCCATTCCTGAATCATGAGATTCCTGAGTTGGGTGCTGGTCTGAGGTGAGGCTAGATCCACTGTCAGCATAACCCAGCAGAGAGCTGAGCTCCCTTTGGGCTCATGGGTTCTCTGCAGCATCTGTAGGCTCCTCTGTAATAGTCGTTATCTTTTAGCCCTCAGCTCTATACTTTCCCCTGTTACAGAAGTGAATTCTTACACAGTCACAGATAACACATTTTCACACTAGGAAAAGAAGAGGAAAAAAATCCAAGTCTCCACTACATATTCTAAATGCATTCTACTGAATGCCTGGGTTCCTTATGAGCCAGTCTGTTGCCTTGGCTAGGTGTCTTGCAGTGTGGGCATTGGCTGAAGCCAGCCGTGGTTCATCTTGAGAGATATGAGGTTGGGAGATGAGAGCAAATCCCTAAGAGTGGGAAGAGAGGCACATCAGATGTGGGTGTCTTTGAAATGGGTCATCTATAATTTCTTTTTTCTTGAAACTCAGTTCTTTGGTCTCAACTCTTTTCTGTCTTGACATTGCTAACTTTCCTGGTTTCTGCATAATTCCATTTCCCTGGTGGGCTCTGGAGGCTTTGCTTGTCAGCACGACTTCTCTGGCACACCGTAGGCTTTCTTACCGCGCTCCTTTCATTGGTTCTTTTCTTTTCTTTTGGACCTTTATACCATCTGCAGACAGGAGTTCCTGAGAATATGTCAAGTATTTCAGTGCACAAAACTAATATATTCTAGAAGGCTTTGGGATATGTGTGTGAAAAAATTGTTAGTAACATCTTCATTTTTCCCCCCAAAATTGTGTACCTGTTTCTTTTATTTTGTACTCATTATATTTTGTCTCATTATAGACACTGCTTTCATTAGCTTAAATTTAATGACTATCTGTCCGAACACTTCAGTTTCTGTCCTGCAAGCCATTCTCAAGTAATTACACAGAGGCTTAATAGTAATTATAAATGCTCAGCCAACAGCTCAGGCTTATTACTAACTAGCTCTTAAACTAAAATTAATTCATATTTCTTATTTAAGTTCTATGGCACGGCTTATGGCTTGTTGCCTCATTTAGTACACATCCTGCTTCCTCTGTGTCTGGCTGGTGACTCCTTAGACTCCACCTTACTTCTTCCCAGCATCCTCCCAGCCTGGGTCTCCTGCCTAATCTCTTTCTGCCCAGCTATAGAGCAGCCAGCTCTTTATTAGCCAATGAGAGTAATACATATTTACAGTGTACAAATTGTTACACAGCGGCCGTCTAGCACACTGGCGATGTTTGACTCTGAGGCCGACCTTCCTTATTCACATCAGCGCTTTTAACTTTCTTTCTTTCCACTTTTCCTATGTTGCTCCTGTTGTTCTTAAGTAGTTATGTCAAAATATAGTAAACAATAGTGGCCATGCAGTTATACAAACAGGTGAAGATACCTTCTCTGCCCAAACTGAACATCTGGCTTATTATTTATCATCAGATGGGTCAGAATACCCATTCTGGGTCAGCCGAAGGAAGAAAGTATGTGATTGGTCACCTTTAAAGTAGCAGAGATTGAGGGCGCCATGTGCAGAGTGGCATGAATGTGGACACCGTGCATTACATGAGGCAGCCAATGCCCCAGTAGTTGGTCTAGTGACAACTCTGCAGAAATAACAGCAGAGTGCTCCACTGTACCTGCCGTCTCTTCTGCATTCTCCAGAGCAGCCAGAGAAGCCACCATCTTTAATGATTATTCAAAACAGAAAACCCAAAGTCATCTCTGATACTACCCATGATCTCATCCACACATCTTGTCAATCAGTGCCCAGTGTCATGAGCCTGCCCTGCCCTCACCACAGCTCTCATCGCTACTTGAGTTTAGTTCTGTGTCACTTTTCAGCTGGCAGATTCAGTTGCAGGAGCCACCTCTCCTCATTCCTTCTGTGCCCATCTCCTAATACAGGAATCAACAATCCGTTTCTGTGCTGTACCAGATAGTAAATATGACGGCCATGCAGTCGCTGCTGCACCACTCACTCCCTGGCCACGGAAGCCACTGTAGTATATAAGTGAGTTCTATTAAAAACTGACTACAGATAATGTGCAGGTATGGAAATATCATATTGGTACCCATAAAATAAATACAATTAAAGTGAAATGACACTTGAAACATTTTTGAACTCTTTATTTATGGACCCTAAAATGTTAATCTTGTATAATTTTCGTGTGTCACAAAATTTGAATCTTCTGAAAAGAAGTTAGATGACAGAGCTTCTGGTACCTTTCCCTGCCTGAGAGGAGTTCAGCCATCCCCACAGTCTCTCGTTCTTGAGATAGAAAGCAGACATGCTGGAACCTGGCAGCTCTCACAGACCTGAGTTCCACCCTTCTCTCTTTTTTAGCTATAAGCCTACTCCCCTCACTACTACCAGATCCACGGTGGTCCTGAGAGATAACTTTCATCCATACCACAGGCAGATGCCATGCTATGAACCCCCCCAACAAAAGAGACGTATGAATCAGAAACTCCCACTTCCACACAAATCTAAAGGTAGGTCCTGTTGCTCCCCCAGAGATCCCATTGTGCTGTCTTTGGTGCAGCTCTGCCCTACCAGTGTTCTGGAACTAAGGGTTCTCTCTCTCTCTTCAGCACCCATCATGGCTGAATGTTAGCTGTGATATTACCTCCTAAGAAAGCTCTCATCTGAAGGATCATTTGTCTGCACTTCCTTCCTGTGGGCTTTCTTTTATAAAGTACAACACTTTTAATTTTTATGTAAAAACCATTAAAAAATGTAAGGATCATTCTTAGCTTCTCACAAAAGTCCCTCAGGCTGTAGTCGATTGATGCACATTCTGCATGGTTACAAGAATGAGCTAGCCAACATAGAGCTAGGACTGTCTTACATGAAACCTTACATCTATATATGTCAGTGGAACCTGAGGGAATACAGGCCCGCTTCCGTCAGATGGCTTATTGAGTTTTTAATTTTTTTAGTCACAACGCTGGTGCCACAGTCTGTCACATCTTTCCTGCTGCTCTCTAGAAAGCTGCTCCCTTCCTTATAATTTTCTATCTGTCTTGTTCTGTCTTTCTGGGGTGTCTTTCTGTTTTCCTCAAACTTCCTCATGCCATTTTTCTCCGCATTGTATTTAAATGATTGGTTTATTTGCTCCCCTAGAACATTTTTGTTTCTGCACTCTGTTCCGGACATCTCACTTTTAGTCAGTGCCCTGCTCAAGTGGGCACGTCGTGCATATTTGCTGCATGCATGCATACATGCATGCGTGCGTGCGTGTGTGAGTGAATGGGCAGATGAGTAAGAAGGATCGTAGAGTCAGAGAAGCTATCTGGGCTGTTTGACTTTATAGGTGAAAACCGGCCCTTAACACAGGAATGGATTTGGCTCCAAAAGTTGGTTTATAGTTAGTTGTTTAGAACTTTGTATGTTTCCCAGGACAAATCGTGTTAAAAATTTAGGCCCAGTCCCTAAAATGGTTATTTGACACATCCTACTCAATAAAATAAGAAAATGACATCTGATGTCTCAAGCTTTTAAAATTCTTTTTTCTTTTCTTTTCTTTTTTTTTTTTTAATGAGTTTTTGAGACAGTGTTTCTCTGTGTATCTTTGAAGTCTGTCCTGGAACTCTCTTTGTAGACCAGGCTGGCCTTGAACTCACGGAGATCTGCTGGCCTCTGTCTCCCAAGTTCTGGGATTCAAGGCATGTGCCATCACGCCTGGCCAAACTTATTAAAATATTTTTGTTGGATGATTGCCTATATTTCCATTACTTAGGAGACTGAAGCAGGAGAATCACTGTTAGTTCATTGTTAGCTTGGGATACACTGTGATTTCTAGGCTAGTCTGGACTTGAAAGACACGGACAGAGTGAAACCCTTTCCCAACCCCCAATATCTGTCTGTCGGTTTTTATATGTGTGTATGTATGCATGAATGCACATATATATCTATCTAATTTCTGTAGTTCAACAGAAAAATTTAAAGGGTACATACTGCTCATGTGTGTTTGAAACTAAACAAAATTGAATGAAGATACAGGTATTGTGTATATAAAGAAAAGTAATGGAGTCTGAAAATTTAAGAGAAATGGGTAGTTTAAACATCTTTTCCTTTACTTTTAAGAATTTCATGCTTGTGTACAATGAAATATGGTAATCTCTACCCTACCATTCCCCTAGCTCTACTTGTCTTCCCAAGTTCTGGACTTTCCCTGTCTTCTCTGGAAGAAAATTCATGGTCTCTCTGGTCTTCTGGCTTGGGGATCTGGCCAAAAGGGGATCTCTGCAGAAGGAGAGTAGGGAAGGGATTTTGTCCTGTAACTTGCCTGAAGGACACCTTGTAATGACTGTGCTCTAAGATAGACCAGCACTCCCTTATTTCCATGACTCTGTCTCTCCTTGCCCAGCCTGACCTTTCTTCTTTCCACCTGTCCCTTGGTAAACTTCCCACTTAGGAATGCCAGTGCCATAAGATGTGTCCTGATTTCCAAGATGGTGAGCTGTGCTGCACAGAGGCTTGGTATTCCACCACAAACATCAGAGCAAGTCTGGTCCGCACATACTCTTAGCAGCTTCATTCATAGTAATCCCCAGAGAAACGCAAGCCAAATGCCTGCTAAGCAAAACACACAATATCCATGTGATAAAATGCTATTCAGTGATAATAAAGAATGACTCCTGGAATATATTACAGGGATATGTTTCAGACTTAGTGTAAGTGAAAGAAGAAAGGTACAAATTTACATTATCTTTTGGTTTTACAGGTCGAAATGGTGAAATCAGAGACAAAACATTGCAGTGATTGAATAGGGTTGAGAATGGGGAATTGCGATTAACTGTATACAGGCTGATGGTAATACTCTAATCTAGATTATAGTTATTACACAATTTGGCAAAGCCACTTTCAAAAAAACTGAGTTTGATGCTTAAAAAGACAATTATGATCAAGCCTATGGGAGGCCTGTCCCTTTCTGAATGTTGATGGAGGGGGAGAGGGTTAGATGAGGAAGGGAAGAGGAAGGGAGGAGAGGAGGGAGGGAAAACTGGTTGGCATGTAATGTAAATGATAAAAGAATGTTATTTAAATAACAACTTGATGCAGGACCAAGCTTTTCCCCTTATGTAGAGTTGGGGTCATGGGGAACAGGTTACCAAAAGCAAGCTAAGTGCCAGGGAGAGGTCCTGCTCTCACTGACAGAAGCCTTACTGAGAGACAAAGCTACATGATTGTCACACCCATGCAGAGGGTCTAGATTGGTCCCTTTCAGACTCCCTGACTGTTGGTTCTGAATCCATGAGCTCTTGTCAGGTCAGCTGTCTCCATGGGTTCCCCCATCATGACCCCTCCCCCGGGCGGGTACAATTCCTCCTCCATTTCTTTTGCAAGACTTTCAGAGCTCAGCACAGTGCTTGTCTGTGGATCTTATGCCTCTGCTTACATCAGTTACTGGATAGAGTATCTCTGATGACAGTTAGGGAAGTCATCACTCCGTTTATAGTAGATGGCCAGTTCAGGCATCCACTCCACCATTGCTAGGAGTCTTAGTTGGGATCATCCTTGTGGTTTCCTTGGCTCCAGGTTTCTCCCTAACCCCAAAATGCTTCCCCCCATCAAGATGTCTCTTGTTACTCTCCCCCTCCATTCTGCCTCCAACCTGCCTGCCTCACCCACCCTGCCTAGCATGCTGCCTCTAGTTCCCATCCCTTCATCCTCCCAACCCAACTTCCAATTTACCCCGGAGATCTTTTCTACTTCCCCTTCCCAGGGAAATCCATTCATCCCTCTTTGGGCTTTCCTTGTTTGTTATCTAGCTTCTCCGGGGCTGTGGATTGTAGGTTGATTATTCTGTACTTTACTGCTAATAACCACCTATGAGTGAGTACATACCATATTTCCTTTCTGGGTCTGGGTTACCTCACTCAGGGTGATTTTTTTTTCTAGTTCTATCCATTTGCCTACTAATTTCATGAGGTCATTTTTTTTTTTTTTACAGATGAGTAATTAGTATTCCATTCTGTGAATGTGCCACATTTTCCTTATCTGTTGTTCAGTTGAGGGACATCTAGATTGTTTCTAGGTTTGTCAATAATGAATAATGCTGCTATGAACATAGTTGAGTAAGTTGTGCATCCTTTGGGTACATGCCTAAAATTGATGCAGCTGGGTCTTGAGGTAGATTGATTACCTATTTTCTAAGAAACCACCATGCCAATTTTCAAAGTGGCTGTACAAGTCTGCACTCCCACCAGCAGTGGAGGAGTGTTCCTCTTACTTCATATCCTCTTCAACATAAGCTGTCATCAGTGTTTTTGATCTTAGCCATTTTGATAGGTCTAAGATGGTATCTCAGAGTCATTTTGATTTGAATTTCCTTGATGACTAAGGGTGTTGAGCAATTCTTAAATGTCTTTCAGCCATTTAAGATTCTTCTGTTGAGAATTCTCTGTTTGGATCTGTACCTCAATTTTAAATTGGATTATTTTGGTTTTTGAATCTAGTTTCCTGAGTTCATTATATATTTTGGAGATCAGCCCTCTGTCAGATGCAGGGTTGGTGAGGATCTTTTCCCATTTCATAGGCTGCTGTTTAGTCTTGTTGACTATGTCCTTTGCCTAAGAAAAGCTTTTCAGTTTTAGGAGGTCCCATTTATTAATTGTTGATCTCAGTGTCTGTGCTATTGGTGTTATATTCAGGAATTGGTCTCCTGTGCTAATGCGTTCAAGGCTACTTCCCACTTTCTTTTTTATCATTTTCACTGTAACTGGATTTATATTGAAGTCTTTGATCCACTTGAGTTTTTGCACGATGAAAGATATGGATCTGTTTGCATTCTTCTACATGCTGAGCACCCAGTTATTCCAGCACCAGTTGTTGAAGATGCTTTCTTTTGTCCATTGTATAATTTTGGATTCTTTGTCAAAAATCAGGTGTTCATAGGTGTGTGGATTTGTGTCATTTATGTGGATTCGATTCTATCGATAAATGTGTCTGTTTTTATCCCAGAACCAAGCTGTTTTAATTGCTATAGCTCTGTAGTAGAGCTTGAAGTTATGAATAAAAACACAGAGTAGTTATGTCTGCATCCATGGGCCCCCAATTCTGGTGGCTCCTTCATCTTACTGTACATCCTGTGGGCTTATTCAAACATTTCCAAACAAAACCAGGGCTCTCTCCTTGGTGAACATGTATTCTAATGCAACTTCTAGGGAAAAGAAGATAATATTACATTACTTCTGTTTGATTGCTGTGTGGTCTTTCGTCTCAGGGATAAAATAAACTTTTATCACGTTTTCTCCTGAACAGTGTCTTTGTGCAGTTCCCTATCTTCATGTAAGGCTATATGGGCTCCTTATTGTTGAATTTAGATTAGATTTAGGGTGCATGAACAAATTGTTTTAATCCTTGTTCTCTACATTGCCAAAGATAAACGGGAGTTGGCTGTAATACCTTATATTCTTGTTTTGGACGGTGTGATTAATTACATATAAATATTATTTCCTGTTAGATGACCTTTTTGGTATAAATGACCCATATTCTTAAAAGAACTTTAAATTAGTTTTCCCTGGGACTTGCTTCTTTCATAAATGGAAGGTCAATTTTTCATGTTCCCCATTGACTTCCAGTGATGATAACGATAAAAGACATTGAACTTTCTCACATAAAGCTAAAGTGCAGTTGAAGCTTAAATGAGCTCTTTAGCTTAGTTAAAATACCTACTATGCAGCAGCAGCGTGTTAGAAGAGTCCCGTGCAGCTCTGCCCTCGGTGAAAAGTAGAAAACAAAGCAGCTCACCTTCGAGATCCTGATTATGTCCAAGAAGTGGAAGGAGCTCTCCTGTTTGATGAATTTAAAACTCACAAAGTTCGATGTGATTAAGGAAGTATTATTTTTAAGACTTTGGTAAGGGCTGGATTATTTTTAAATTAAAATAATTGCATTTGTGTATGTGGGGGTAGCGGGGGCATCCACAGGTGTGGGTATCAGAGGACAACTTTAGGGAACTGGTCCCTAAAACTCAGACTTGCAACTGTGATTTACCACCTCCTGAGCCATCACGGCTCACCTATGACTAAGTATAAGACACTGTTGGGATTTGGGGTCTTTTGAAAAGGAGACCTTTGAAATGAAGCTCATCAGTATTCTTAGTTTACTAGGTGAGAAACAGAGCGGGGTGGGGGGCTTTGCTCACGTCACACAGCTCGGGGTTAGGGAGCCAGGACTCTGATAAAAAGTCCTAAACTTGCAGGGTTGCTGCCCTGCCTTTTGGAGGAAGTAGACCACCAGAGAAGGCTGGAGATGGGCAGAATGAATTCAAAATCAAGTGCATGTGGTTAAATTTTTGTCCACTGGCTTCAACCAGATAGGACGAATTTGATCACTCTGATCAAAGCAAGCAAGGACATTAACAACCTCCAGAGAACAAAGTGATACTTACTGAAATCTTTTATTTTTTCTGCCTATCTCCTTCTTGGCACACAATAACTTGCAATATATACATGTATATTGCCGTATTATAAGTTTGTACACCTAAAGGATGAATGTATTTGCGTCTAGACTGATGATTCTTGACTTATTGGTTGCCTATTGCTGCATTACAAATGATTTTGAAACCCAGTGATTTAAAACTTTACATTCTGATTTTCACCATTCAATGGATCAGTGGACTTCCTTCTTGTGGTCCAGACTACATCATCAGGAGCAGGATGGCCACGATAACTTTGCCTTTCTGGGATCCTGGCTTGGGTTATGGGATAAAGTCTCTTTCTTGAGGCCCCTGGTCTCAAGGAAGCTGGCCTAGACTTCTTTATATGCATATTCTAGGATTCCCTCGGTAGCAGTATGATCTCATGTGCTTTCTAAGACTATCTGTATGCCCCACTGGGGAAGGGAGAATTACTAGCAATGGCATCTTCAGGTAGTGTATAGATTCTCTCTCAGCGAGAGGAATGACCAAATTGACTGGCCACATATGCTTGTGAATCCGCACAGTGTGTTTGGCTTCTGTGGAAGAGACTGTGATTGATGGAAAGTTTTCTGTAGTAGGGGGGAGAGGAGACTGATGCTCATCTATAGAAGATGGATGTCCACTCATGTTATCTACCTTGGCAGATGCATTACTTCAATGCTGGAGGGCACTGGAAAGAAAGACAGCTTACTCCTCATCTCCAAAGTAGATGGTGGCATTTGGATACCCAAGGAGTTGATGGCATTCACAGAGCATAAGGGGCCTGTGTTTCAAAAAGGACCTACATGGGACCAGCACTCATGCCTGCATGGACCTGAACAAAGCCATTTCACTGCTATCGTCTTCCTCTACTATATCACCTCTCCGGTTGGGATGCTTGTGAAACTTACCTTAAGTTCTTGACCGTTCAGTTTATAGCCTTTGCATATGTAAAATAAAATCAGTATTGCCACCCTTTTCAGAAACAGAGTTGCTTGTATATAAGGTAGGAGGATTTTATGGCCAGACCTAAAATAAAAGAAAACCTGTTTACTATAACTGCCTTAAGACGGGTCAATAGGAAGTTACCTAGATGGAGCCTGTCCTTTGGAGAACAGGCAGAGCACTCTGATTAAATGACTGGAAAGAAGTTGCCAGAAATTGTTTCTAATGGCCTGCTATTAGTTGGGTGCCAACCGTGTGAACTATTGGGTAGTATGAAAATAACCATAAAACTTTGTGCAGAGAGCCTCATTCTTAACGAGGGCACTGGGGCCTTGAACAGAGATTATCAGTCCAGACCTGCACACTGAATGAGGAGGAGCCAGAGGCTGTGTTCATACAGTTTTGTCTTTGACCCAGAGCCATGTGGTAATCAGGCTGCCCTGATACGATAGGGTGGGGTTAATGCCGATCTAGGTTAATGCTGATTGGGAAACATGCCGGCAGGAGACTCTTCAAAGTCTCCTAGTTCCCACTCTTTTGCTGTACACAGTCTTCCTGTACCCCCTCAGCATTCGCTGTTCTAGGATCCCTCCATAGCTCAGCCTTGACATGGGTAGCCGTTGGTGGCTTGGAACCAGAGGAAGCTATAAAGCATGTGTCTGTGCCGGGCAATGCTTTTAATCCCAGCACTTTGGAGGCAGAGGCAGGTGGATCTCTGTGACTTTGAGGCCAGTCTGGTCTACAAGAGCTAGTTCCAGGACAGACTCCAAAGCTACAGAGAAACTTTGTCTCAAAAAACCAAAAAAACATAAATAAAGGAATAAAATAAACCCCCAAACATGTGTCTGTACACTGTAAATACAGCGAGTAGATACATCCTTGAGGTAGGCTCATGGGAAAATGGAGTTTCAACTTTAAACCTACCTGTTCATAAACACTCTGACACTGGTTGTCTAGATCTGTTGTTAGAAGATAATGATGAATTATTTCTTTCTTAATAAATCATTCTTCATTAAGAAGAATGAATGATGATTTGATACCATATTTCCTATGGAAGGTAGTGCACTGGGCTAAAGACTAGAGGGATTTAATAAATGTGGCTTCTAAACGTATCTCAGCTGAGCAGGTTCGAGAGCGACAGCAGCTGCTGTTAACAATGGCCCCCAACATTCCACATGACCAGGGACACCGGGGACTTACATGAGGGGACTTTAGAGCACCGTGGGTCAGGAGCTTGGCTTGCTTGCATAAATTCCATAAGCTGACAATAAGCTCTTCTAGGTAATGTCTTAACTTAGAAAAGAGAGGAAGAGGAAAGAGTGGGAGGAAGGAGAGAAATGCATGCGTGTCTTCAGGTAAACTTTTGAAATAGGACAAGAAGAATAACCTCGGCTTTGTTGGCTGTTCGTAGCTCAGGCAGGGTTCTGAAATTGTCAGGTCAGTCCTCCTACCTGGATGGCACACGAGTTCTATCTTCCACTCTGGGTGCTGTAAGCTGTAATTCAAGTGTAAATATCGGTGATAGAGCAGTAAGGACCAAGACGAGACAGTGTCCAGGGTGTGAATTCTTGCACCCGTGGTAGCTCAGACTGAAGTGTGACCTTCAGTGGTTACAGGATGGCTCTCTGCCAGTTGTATCGCAAAACTGTGGCAGTTGAAACCCTAAATAGGTCACACTGCCTCTAGACATTAATTTTTAAATTGGTAGAGACTATAAAATACAATCCCAAATAGCAATCCTCTTTTGAACCCATAAGTTTACTTAAATGACTGGTGTTTATGCTGGCTAGTATCAGAGAGGCTCGCTTATGTTTTAAGGGTAAAAAATTGCTAATGGAAAATGGTTTGAGGGTGTAGCTATTGCACAGTCATTAGTGACAACTTCCGTTTAACCTGCGTTCATCAGGAACAGTGCTCTGCACACAAAATTCTCTATTCGATGCGGTCAACCTGAGCATCTGTAGATTTGGATTTTCACTTCTTTGTTTTTTATTGTAAACCTTTGACATGCTTATATTAACACTTGTGTGTTTGGACTATCAAAGGTATATTCTGGGCAAGAGCATGAAATACAAGCAAAATTCAGCACAGAACAGCTCTCTATTTGTATTCGTCTGAATACAGATCGGCTCTGAGTGCTTCTGGCTAGTTTATCTGTGACTTTCCCACCAGCCCTTGGTGCCCGAAGAGTCACCTATCTGTCTGCTCAATCTAAGGAACGCTTGTAAGAGGTGCTTGTTCACAGAACTTCTTATCTGGTCTCACCCACTTCCATTGTAGGTCATCTGAGAAGTGTGACCTAGAAAGAGTAGGTGGCTCTGGCATCAGGAAAAATGTGCCTTCCTTGCCACCGTGGATGCCCTTGGTAGTATGTAGCCCATGGGCTCCTCCTGCGCCATGTGCCACCCAGAGTCATTCTTGTCGGCTGTGAAATAGAAAACTGTCTTTAAGATTAAGAACACTTGTATAGAAAGCTGCAAGGACACGTTGGGCTTTTGACAAGGGACGAAATAATTACTAGCTTCGCTCCATAAATCACTGTATTTCCCTAAGGTAGTGATAATAGTTCACTTTGACTCTGGGCTTCAGTGGGAAAGATCAGGGATGAAATAGTTCTCTTCGATGCAAGGCTTTCAGGGCGCAGGCTGTGATGGGAGTTCATGAATTCCAAAGAGTGGCTGAGATGTCACTGGAAGCCACTCGGAGTAGGGGTCGTGCTGCCGTTTTGTCTGTCACATAGCCCGTTCAGTGCTGCCTGCTTCCTCTGCATGAAGTGCAGTTTCAGAGAGGAAAAATAAATACCCAGACACCACAGGAGACATTCACAGGGAATTTCTTATCTTGTGTCCTGGATGCTGGCTTTCCAAATTTCCTCAATCTTAGTATGATTTCATGGTTTCCCTTCACACCTGGGGGGGGAGAAATGACAGCCATCTTAGAAATGAGCAAGCTCAGTGGTATTCTGTTTCATCCTTCAAAACCGTATCATTTCTCTGAGTCTGGTGCATGAGAAGTTGGTTGTTTGGCTGTCTCTCATCTTCTCTGTACTCGTCCATGGTTTTGTAATTGGGCTCTATGGACATGTCCTTTTGATCATGTCAACCCAAACTTGGAAGATTCTGAACTACATGTAGCAACTAATTTTAGGAACCCCACTCAGTTAATGGCAAGATCAAGGTCTTGTGTGTGTGGCCTGATCCTGTGGGCTTCCTGTCTTGTTATATTGCTGTACCTTAGCAGAAAAAAAAATCCAAGTCAAACAGTAGTGATTTATTATGTTCTTTGGCCTACCGTGTTGACGGAGCAGATTAACTCAGTGGAAAAGTAGTGTGCCTTGAGATTGGGTTCCCATTCATCGCTAATGATAATATAAAATGTGAAGATATCTATATCGTCTAGGGGGAAATGTACTGACATCATTCCTGTCTATAACTCATTAACCACGCTTCTAGAAATTAATCCAAAATCCAAAACAGGCAAAAGGAAATATACATAGAAATGTTATCTGCAGTGGCCTTTTCCTTAAGGGGTAGAAAAAAAAATCTCTATATTCAATTCTTAACAGCAAAGGAATAACTAAACAAACTTAGTTAATTCTTAATGGTTTTTTAAGGTGTTAAACATAAATGAGTAGATGACTAAATGAGTAGAATTTTATGTGAACTTATTTTATCAAACATGTGAATTGATTCAGAGCACAGACTACAAGGAAATTAACCTGGGATGCTGTGGCTCCCTCCAGACAGTGCGATTGCGAATCATTGCTGCTTCTTTCCCAAGCTTTCTTTCACTCATGTTTTCCAGAATTCTCACACGGAATGTCCATTACCTTTATAGAAAGGGGGAGGTGAGTTTCTGTCTCCCTGAACATGCGACCAGGATCTTGGTCCTGATTCCTTGCTGATATAATCCAGGAATGAGGAAAGGGCCAGAGCCTGGCTTCCACTGCATAGTTTGGTTCTGCAGGCAGAAAAGATTTCCTTGTATCATTTGGCACAGTCAGAGGTCTCTGTTGGGAGCTGTGGCAAAGTTAGGAGCCACCAACTCAGGTTTTCTCCATGTCCTAAAAAAGGAGAGAAACCTGGGCTTCACAGACGTTCTGCTCTAACGTCTAACATTTTTCATCTGTCAAGTGAAGGTAATGATAGTTTCTTTATGGTGACAAGAAATGGTGTGTGTAGTTTCGAGCAGGAGCTGTAAAGAAATAATCCGTTGATATTTGCTACATTGCTTTATTTCCTTTGGTCGCCTGCTCGGTATTAGTAGGACTGCATGTGGAGGGGAAAAACTCATTGAAAGTCATTGGAAAAACTCCGTCTTTGTGCAGTGAAGTGGGGACTTGAGTAGATAGAATCTTAAGAAGCAAGATGGTCCTAGATAGATCATTTCAGAAACTCAGGAGCAACCAATGGCAATCCCTGATTACAAAGAACTGTGACCCACCAGGGTTAAGAAATCTGCATGTGTTTATGGACATATAAAATTTAGGAACATACTGGGCTGTGGTGGTGCATGCCTTTAATCTCAGCACTTGGCAGGCAGAGGTAGGCAGATCTCTGTATAATCGAGGTCAGCTCTACAGGATCTACTTCTACTAGATCTGCAAGAGCTAGTTCGAGGATAGCCAGGGCTACACTGAGAAACTCTGTCTCAAACAACAACAAACCCCAAAGCCAATCAAACAACAACAAAAAACAAAATCAAAACAAAGCAAAAAAACCAAAACAAACAAATCAAAAAACCTTAGAAACATTTGTTTCAGTAGCTGGAGATTCAGATTCTTGCTCTCTGTTAGTGGCTAGGCTGTGGGTCTTGGACAAGTTAAGTTCCAGAGCCCTGGATAACATGTTTCTGCTCTACTTTCATTCATGCAGTAGCCATTACCCTCCAATTCTCAGTTTTTTCTTTTTGTTTTCGAAGAAAAATTTGTTCTCTAAGAAAATGGCTTTCATGTATTTATTTCAATGTATAGAAATAATTTTAGTAGGACTTTTATGTGGTGAAGTTAGGGATCAAATCCAGGACCCCTTCAGTGCCTGGCAAGTGCCCTCTCACTGAGCTATATGCCTAACCCTATCAACAGATTTAGATAGTTTCTGAAGTAAAAAAAACACCTGAGCCAGGCAGGCACAGGCAGAAGGATTGTGTGTTCCAGGCCACCCTGAGCTACATAGTAAAACACTGTCTCATTTACAAAACAAAGCAAAACAAAACAAAACAAAAAAAACCAAGCAACAAAACAATAGAAACCAAATCTGAGATCATAGATTTACAAAGGGAAAGAGATCTATTCAGTTCATGACTGTGGGGGCCCTGCTGCTTTGGGATCTGTGTTGAGGAACACATCATGGCCGGGAACAAAGGAGAAAGTAGATGACCATGACCCCACATTCCCGTCATGGGTAAACTCCCCGTGGTCTGAAGATATCTCTCAGTGCCGCACCTGCCAAGGTTTCTGCCAATTTCCAATAGCAACGGGCTGGGAACTAAGCCTTTAACACAAGTCCTCATGTGCTGGTTAAGATCCAAACCACAGGACATTTGGAAGTAAGAGTATGATATTCTAGCGGATAGAGTCACCGGTCCAGTTAGCGAGGAAGAATTTTCATACAAAAAGGCCTTCAGGCTGTTTCCAAAGACACCTCCTACTTACACTGCTTCCTTTTTAAGGAGAAGGAATGTTGAGCTCGGACGACTGTGTCCTTGGAGAGGACTGATCACTGGGAGGTCATTGCCCTCTGAGGCCCTGCCTATGGCCCCTTGACCTGTTTTGAATCATGACACTAATCCTCTTGTCTCCAGGTACATTTACATGAAGACGATCATTTGTAGAGTTTTTTCAGACTTGATGGCTCATGTTGGAGGAACCTAAAATTAAACCCCATCAGATGCCAATATGTAAATAAACTGGAAGTGAATAATTAATTATTAAAAATGGAGTCACCGCACACCCATATCCCGGGAACCTGGATGAGAGATTGGCACTCATCTCCAGGATGAATTAACTGCAACACGGGATTTAAAAATCGGTTTTTCCAAAGGAACAATTAATTAAACAGGAAGGTTAATTCACAGTTTATAGACTTAGCATCTGCTTGTTTAGCATATGCAATAAAAAGCAAGCTAGTGGTAGATTTATAAAAATGTCAGTTAGATAATTGATTATATATACATGTATCACATACAAGCAGCAATCATTTTTGCATAATTTAGTTTCTCCTTCTCTCTAGTGATCTCCAATAACATAGCAATTTAGAGCAGTTGGTAGTATTTGTTTACCATGCCTTATGACTGAAATATTCCAAGTTGAAAGAATGAATATACCTTTGTATGACGTTTTGTCATTGGAATTTCAGGAACTTACTATTTTTTTTTTAATCACTGAATTGAAAATATCTGTATGTTTCTCTTGGCATGTCTCAGTACTATTTTCGAGCTGAGGTTATAGGTTAGATTGTTTTTCTAAGTATATAATACCCAAGGCCTGTTGAATTTGCTGTGAACTAGAATTTAAATGCACTTATTGTAACACAAAGAAACGAACACGTTACAGATTAATTCTTTCCCTAGGCATAGTGACCATTATTCTGTGGAAGCATGCTATTATTTAATTTTTCTTTCTCTCCTAAAGATAGTTCCTACTGTAAGAAATCTGGCTTACATATATAGCATTTCTTAGAGAGGTCTAAATATATTAAAGTGTGAATTTGAGGTAATAGTGTGGAAGTCTAAGTGTGTTTTACTATTTTATTTAAAGAAATGTTCAGATTATTTTTCTCCATGGAAGTGTGCATGTGTATGTGTGTGCATTCAGGCTAACATTAATGTCTTAGACTAAAGGCCCAAGACCCAGTAACGTTTGCAGGCTTCTCCAGTATTCCCAGTGACAGATGATTTGGATGGAGAACTTGTAAATATCATTGGTTCTTTTAGAAGTGTCTCATTCCTCAGGGATCACTCCTTGTGTTAAAATGTATAGTTCCCAAATATAGTAAAACACTTGCCTGTAATT
This sequence comes from Dicrostonyx torquatus, assembly GCA_028555095.1. Classification (NCBI taxonomy): domain Eukaryota; kingdom Metazoa; phylum Chordata; class Mammalia; order Rodentia; family Cricetidae; genus Dicrostonyx; species Dicrostonyx torquatus. The sequence goes on from JAQHUG010000021.1 coordinate 5,814,152, forward strand.
AGAATATCAGGAACGTGTGAAAGACTTATTTGTTCAAATTTACTTATTTCCTGCCTCCTTCTCAGAAGCGTTTAAAAAGCTCTGTAGAAAAAGAAAGGAGACATTTATGCCGTGATTAATAAATAGGAAGAACTGGAGGCAAATTAGTGTGTTAGGATAAGGGTGATAAAATAGGGAACAATTTACCAGCTGAACTTTGAGAATAATAAGGGCATTAAGAACTTAACATTTAATTCGAGCCTTTACTGTAATTCGGACGCCTGAAAACCTTGCTTGTTTTCCCCACTTGAATTCCTGTCTTGGCAATACTTGCAGTGGTGTTGGTATGTCATCTTCCCACCCCACTTTTGGCCAATTTGAAGACAAGATCAAAACAAATAATAAGTTTATTGATAGATGCGGAGATTGAGTTGTGAGGCTCCAAGGGGATAGTCTATGTGTGGAACGTGGCCCTCAGCCAGTTCCTTAGATCCACAGAGGGTAATACAATCCGGAGCTATAACTTAGCAATAAAAGGTTTTTATATAGAGCTTCAGACTTACAGAGAAGCTAGCTATATGGCCCACTTTCCCACATGATCACATAGTATTTCCATGTGACTTAGATGGCATTGGGACTGTATTTATTGCCTGGCCATGGGCCATTTGTACAGCCCCTGAGTATGACAACCATTGCTTTGACAAAGTTCCCATCTTCCTGGCACTGGTGAGGAATATGTTCTATATATCACACTTGTCTCTTAGTGTCTTTCTTCTGGTTTTTGTTTTTCAGTTTTCCCCCTTGCTTCCAGGAGAAAGCACACCCAAAGCCGTGTGTTGCATGGTTAACTGGAGGTGATGCATTACTATGTGTTTATCACCCTTACAAATACGATACATTCCAGAACATTCATGTCATGGTTACTGCTAATCTGGATTTAGATAATTCTGCTGTAGGAAGCACTGTGTAAAAGAGGATTGCAAGAATACTACATGCTGTGATGCGTGCTAATCTCAGACGTTTAGCCAGTTGTTGGTTCCAGTGTCACATGATGTACCGTGAGGAGAAAGAGTTTCCAGGTGTCAGTTGCTCAGTTCGGGACCTAGTGCCTGAGGTGGCAGTGCTCACCCTACCCTAAGAAATGGAATAGCCAGCAGGCTTACTGTACTGAGGGCAAGAGCTAAGTCTCGTCTGAAGAAGAAATCTCAGTACTCTAAGAAAGACCAATGCAAATACAAGATTCCTGAGTAAATGAGAAAAGATGTATTCATGGGGATTTATTCCCAGCCTGAATGTGCTTCATTTTAGGCTATACCTCGATCCCTCTCCCCAAATCTAGCATTTGGTAGCAGAGTTAAGCTTCAATCTTTTTATACCATAAAAGGCTTTTGTTATAAAAAGAGGCATTGTGCATAAAATAAATGTTCTCGATATTTGTTACTTGTCTTAAATTAGAAAACAGAAACGATGACAGATTATCCAGGCCCTTTCTTTCTTTCTTTCTTTCTTTCTTTCTTTCTTTCTTTCTTTCTTTCTTTCTTTCTTTCTTTCTTTCTTTCTTTCTTCTTTCTTCAAATGCCGATAAGATGCAAAGATTCTGCCATTTCACCACCTTCAGTTATTGGTTTCTCTTTGAATGACTTTAAGAGTCTTTTCTTGATGGATTTTGTGTACTGTGTATTCCAGCATTTGTGGATTGTAGTGGTGTTGAAGCCCGTAGCAGCCACGACAGGTTGGAAGGATGAAGCAAGACGGGCATTAGAGATGAGGGAGAGAAAAGACATCACTAGAATGAGTTCCACAGACCCCACGACTGGATCATGAACACGTAACCAGGAGCAACCCAAAGTATAGGGGCTGCAGTTCTGAATCAGCTAAGAGCGTCAAGAAGAGGAACCCTGTGGGCATTTGCTAAATTCGGTGGCTTTGTATTACCAGGGTACATTTTCAAAATAGGTGGTTGGGATAAATGCAGCGGTTTAGATACAGCTAGCTAAATGTGTCCAGAGTAAAATATTCACACTTGAAAAAAGTATTCTTTCCGAGCCAGCTCTCTATGGCCATTTAATACCTTGGCCAATTGACATTTGAGCTTTTGTTCTGTATGTGGTATGGCGATGTTAAATTATGTTCATTGAAAAGCTGCAATGTCCAACCACTGCAGACCAGCCTTAAGCTTAGTAATTCCAGAAAGAAAAATAGTTCCCACCATCCTCGTCATATTCCTTTTATATGACTGTTTTTGTCAAAATTTTTAGATCATAGGATAACTTATCAATCCATCGAAGGTCATGCTAAGTTAAATGAATAGTTTTTGTCTTAAGATAGGGAATATTTTTAACATAACCTTTCAGGTGATATCAATAAGGTTACTTTCTGCCACATTCTTAGATGGTGACAAATCTCATTCTTACGCAGAAACTTGATCACGTTCATATGAGACTTTGTGTGACCTCCTGTGTATGCTAAGCAGCCTGAACATACTTTCGATTGTGATGACTCAATTAAATAACAGCCATTTGATCAATTCACTATTTTTCTCTGTTGTGTTGTTCCCCTCAGAAGAAAACCAGAAGTGAACTCTACTTTGTATCTATGACGGAAATCTTTTTGCTGTTCTTGCTTGTGTGGGCTTTTGGTAGTTACCAACAAAACACACAGTGTGAACATACAGGGAAGGTCAGATAGGCCAGAGGTAGCTTTCCGAAGCCTTTGCAGTGTGAGGAATGGACTTTCAGCTGTGTGTTTTCGTCAAGAGCCAGGTGTGGTTAAGGCAAGGAATGAACCACAAGTACAGCTGGTGTGTGTCTAGAGGTCTAGACTGAATGGGGCCCCCACTGTAAGTCTGTGCATGGATTATTGAATTGTATGTTTCCCAAAAGATCCCATTCCTTTGTTGTAGACTGTATGGTTTTGGAAGACTGATTCCAACTGTTGACAGCCCAGCTTGATACATCCCAGCACAATAGACTTACATGGTCTTCTATAGGTAACAATATTTGGTCCAGTAGAGAGGCTTGTCTGCAAATTCTCTTTGATTGTCTTTCAGAGCTCACTAGAAAAATCATCTTTTCTAGAAAACTTTCCTGTATCTGCTTTTACTCAACTGGGCCCAAATGTTTATCTTGTCTCTTATCACTGGACACTTCTCAGAGGCGGGACTCCTGTGGACTAATGTTGCCGCCATTTTCCCCAGCGTGAACAGCGTTAATTCCTACCTAAATGAATCACAAAACAAATGGAAATTTTTGAGGATTGACATTTTGCTTTTTATATTTTTTATTCATATTCATTTATTTCACACAGGTACATACCATATTCTGGCTACACACAATCTGCCACCTCCTTTTCTCTCCCTCTCTTATCTCCTCCAATTACTAAGGCTCCATCCCATTTTCAAGTCTTTCGGTCTTGTTTTTGGTTTTTCTTGTTTTATGATCCATTGGGTTTAACCAGGGATACTTGTATGGCTATGAGTGTGAAACTATCCACTGGACCATAAGCAACAAACTCACCAGTGACTACATCACTGTGACAATGGCTTCTTCTAGCTCAGCAGCTGTCAACTGTTAATAGCTCCCCTGAACAGGTATTTGGGGAGATCAGCCTCTCTCATCTACGACTGAATGTTTAAGGGCTCAGTCCTGTGCATGTCCCATGTAGGCTGCCAAAGCTGTTGTGACTTCATGTGTGCTGTGGCCTTGTGATGCTCATAAGACATAGAAAAACTTGTTGTATGTTTTTAGCGTGCGCTCTCTCCTTTTGCATATGAAGTCATTGTGTTTAATGACTATTCTATGACTGTTGGTTATATATGCTTGTGGTTTATCTTTGCTTTGATATAACTTCAGACTTGGTAGAAAAGTCATATGACTAGTACACAAATTCTCATATTTGTTACTCAGATTGTTCCAATACGTTTTCAATGTTTTACACATCATCTTTTGTCCCTTCTGGCCTATTAAGAGTAAGTTGCATACACCACACTCTTTTACTCCAGCATAGTTTAGTGGCTCCATAAAAAGAGAACATTCTCTTAGGTGAGTGCAACAGAAATGCAAAACCAAGAGCTTGGCACCAGTGCACAGTGTGACAAGCAGACTCCAGTGGTCTCATTGTTGTCCCCCGTGCAGTCTTTACAGTCCCACAGTACGTAAGTGGCAGCTAGGTCACTGCCACCCTGATCTTCAATTCATTCACATGGTTTCCACCTCACTAAGCTAAAATGAGACCTTGAGACTTCATGCTTGACAACACCATGCCATGACGTTTTCTGAAAGCCTCAGTGAACTCCAGCCTTTCAAATCTGTAGTAACCCCTGCAATCCGGAACTAGTAGTGGTGGTAGTTTTTTTAAAAAGGTCAGTGAACACAAAATGCAATTTTTTTCCTCAATGCTTTCCTTGTGTCCTCCAGGCAATCAAAGTCTCATTTATGACATTCAAATTAAGAGAACACCTCCCAGTTGACCATGTTGAACACCAGCAGAACATGTGTCCAGCAGTTAGCTGACACTGGAGAGTCCTGAAATGAAGAGACGGGAGACTCAGCTGTCTTATCTCCCCTGTTGAAGATGGTGGTGATGATCTTTGACTCCATCAAGAAAAATAATGACAAGGGCTGCTTTGTGCAACTGTCGGCTCGCCACATGCAGTGTCCTATCCTGACACCATGATTTGCAGTGGCGTCCTGGCTGTCTAACAAAGAGCTTAGATTGGCTAATGGGACGTTTCAGGGTTTAGGCCTAACCAGGTATCTGGGCTTCTGCCCATTTCATTTAGTTCATCATTTAATTTATTGTAGGCATCCCAATGTGGCCTCCGGCATTAAAGAGAACATAATACTACAGAATGTTCAACTTGAAAAAGAATTTGGCATTGCTCAAAGGTTTGGAGGACAATTACAACACTCATAAAAACAGAAAACGATACATAAATCTTTTCTACAGGAAAGTGTTGGCTTATTTCTCAAAATGTTTCTATTACTTAATAATATGAGTATCGGAGCCTTTGTTCAGCACATAATGTTCAGGATAATTTGGTAGACATGAACTAAAGATCCTTTAAACAACTTGCTTTTATCACAATTCAATTTTATTCCTCTATTCAGGCATAGTGACATTCATTTAGTGACTTTGTGGTGGGAACATCTCTTTGCATGTAATATACAGAACCGCTCAAATGTAGTCTGGTTTGGATCATTATTCATCTCTTTGGGCTTTCTTGGATGGAACAAACAGAGTCCAGTTTATAGCCCCAAGTCAAAAATATCTGAAAAGCATAATTCGCCTTATATGTATTATTTTAAAAATGCCTTATTTTGGATATGCTTTAGACAATTATTTATAATAGAGAGTTAGTATGAAACACTGCCAACTTGCGTCTGTTTTTTGGGGAGAGAGGAGAGAGAGAACATGGTTAGAAAGAGCTCCTTGTGCAGGCTTTCCGTGAAACCCTTTGCTGTTAACGGGTGTAAAGAGAGGCTATGTCTAACCATACCAGTTACGTTATCTCTAGAGCCAGTGTGCTCCTTCTGTGTGTTGTTCCTGGCTGTGGCCTTTAGTGTGTCCTCATCTGAACTGACATTCTCATGCTACCTGGCCCAGACCAAAAGTGACATCTTAAAATTCTTCGACAGAAGAAACACTCAAGGAAACATGAAAAGATACAAGAGACACAGGAGAGATTTAAAAAAAAAAAAAAACAACAAATAAAAGAGCCAGCCTCTGTGTTAGGAAACAGGTAAGCAAGAAAGCACTTTTATTGGTGCTGGAGAGATGTTAAAGAGAACCCCAAGCAGTAGAAGAACATGGATCAGTAATGATATCACAGTCCCAGGGGCCAATCCTGCGGCTGTCACTTTTACCAGCGACGCAACCTCCTTGAATAAATTATATTATCTCCCTGACTCTTACTTCGCATGCATACCTGGCACATCTTACATTCCCTCATCAAGTGTATTTAATGCTCAGCTGCAGCAGTACACCGCCATGCACTGGAGCTCTCTGAGGTTGTCTAGACGCGGCTAGACTCATGACTGAGCGGCCCGTGTGGTCACTTAGCAGAGTGTCTGGCACAGAGGAGCAGTCAGTGCATCTCTTCCCATTTCTCTTTGGCTTCCCAGTCTGCAGGGGAAAGGGGGAATCCAGACATGACTGAAGAGAGTAGTGATATAAGTCGTTATCAATCGCCTTCCAAACTGAAGCTCCTATCAGGAACTGGCACAGTCTGGACTGTGACCAGTTAGAGATAGAATTCTCTGGAATCTGCGCCAGACTTAGTCACCACACATGGTATTGCCAAGAACCTTCTGCTCTTGAACGGCTTTCTGGATCTCTGTGGGAGTCGTTTCTCTTAGTGGCACAGTAAGTTCATTAGGTGAGCTCTCTTACCTTCTTCTGATCCTACTGATTCTATGTATATTAGCTCATACCACACGGTGTACATGTGTGTGCATCTGCGTGTCTGTCTGTCAGCGTAGGTAGATAGGTAGGTGGGCTCACCTGTATGCATGAATGTATAAGCCACAAATTGATATTGGGTATTTTCTGCCATTGCTCTCCAGCTTGTGTTTTGAGACAAGGTCTCTCATTGAACTCATAACTCAACATTTGGGCTAGCATGGCTGTGCAGCCAGTCCCTGGGGTTTGTTCCTCATTGCAGCCATTACAGACACGCAACAGTGGGCCCAGCTTTTACTTGGGTGCTGAGAATCCAAACTTAGGCTTGTCAGCAATTGCTTTACTGTCTGAGCATTCTCTCAATCTGTGACTGCATTTTCAGTTTTCCTTCTTAAGTCAATGTTAGGTGTGTGTTTTTCATCAGCCGGTGTTAGGTGCATGTTTTTTTGTCAGTGTTAGGTGTGTGGTTTCCATCAGCCAGTGTTAGGTGTGTGTTTTTCCGTCAGCCAGTGTTAAGTGTATGTTTT
>JAQHUG010000021.1:5821271-5848778 GCA_028555095.1 Dicrostonyx torquatus
GTGTGTGTTTTTCTGTCTGTCAATGTTAGGTGTGTGTTTTTCTGTCTGTCAGTGTTAGGTATGTGTTCCATCAGCCAGTGTTAGGTAAGTGTTTTTCTGTCTGTCAATGTTAGGTATGTGTTCCATCAGCCAGTGTTAGGTTGTGTTTTTCTGTCTGTCATGTTAAGTTGTGTTTTTCTGTCTGTCAGTGTTAGGTGTGTGTTTTTCTGTCTGTCAGTGTTAAGTTGTGTTTTTCTGTCTGTCAGTGTTAGGTGTGTGTTTTTCTGTCTGTCGGTGTTAGGTATGTGTTCCATCAGCCAGTGTTAGGTTGTGTTTTTCTGTCTGTCAGTGTTAGGTGTGTGTTTTTCTGTCTGTCAGTGTTAAGTGTATGCTTTTTTCTTTTTTTTCATATTTTGTCTTCCTATATAAGAAGGATTCAGCTTTGGTTTTTAAAACTTGATCTGCCTGCTTAGAATACTTTTTTCTAATGACTTTCTTATCAGGACAAATAAAAGAGGAGAGAGAAGTGGAAGGAAGAAGGGATAACTGACTGTACATTGTGTCTCCTTAATGAAAGGGCAGGAAACTAGTTCCCTGTTCTTTTGTGAGAATGCACGAGACTGAGGACATTATTTCCAAATATTGTTAACCAGTTGCTGCTTTAATTTATAGCCACAGTTCTTAAGTCAAATGATAAAATAGTAAAAACCAAAACTGGAAGGGACATTAATGGTCCTTTGGGAGTCTACAAAGCTGAAGTGCTAGACTGAGAAGAGAAGGGCTCTTTGTCAGCATGTGCCATTGACTGGCAGTCAGACTGGACCATGTATTCAGATCCTAGCACAGACCTCCTCTGTCACTATTAAACAGCTTATTTTCATGGTCTATTCTTCATGTTTATTTAAGCATTTTAGGTGACCAAACAGCACATGTCTCCATTTATGGTAAAGATCATCCATTCCTAGGTTTCTTATCATAAAGACTGTTAGCCTTAAAAGGATGTCCCCAGTATCTCCATTACTGGAAACTTTATTTTCTACTCTTCCATGTATCATAGAAGTTCTAGGAAAATCTGAAATGCTGTGACTGCTCTTATTCCACCTACCTCTTGTAATTTTATTGTTTCTTAATAAACGTAACAATCATTCCACACAGGCTTTAATGATTCACAGTATCACAGACAATGTGTATGTTAGTCTCTGTCACGGTAACAAAATGCCTGAGGTGACAACTTAAAAAGAAGAAAGGTTTGTGAGTCACACTCTTGGAGGTTTCACCACACGCCCATTAGCTCTGCTCCTTTTGGATCTGATGAGGCAGGTTGTTATGATGGGAACAGCAGGCAGAGAGAGCCTTCACCCCATGGCTGGAGTGAATGAGAGACAGAGGAAGAGTTGAGAGTCCCCTAATACCCTTCAAGGGAATGCTCCTAATGACCAATCCACTTCCACTTGACCCCATCTCTTAAAGGTTCCTCTGTCACCTAGCAGTGCCACAGGCTGGGGACCATGACTTCAACAAATGGGTCTTTGGAGGAGTATTTAACACTTAACTGTAGTATAGTGTCAGGCGCTTTCCTGGAGAGCAGTTGCTGGTTTCCCTATATTCCAGAGAGAAACTTTGAGATTTACCCAGTTTTGTGCTCCTGTGGACAGTCATCTAAGAGTTGAAGCCACGTGGTCTCATTGCAGAGTCTGTGTCTTTAGAGATTGTGTGGTCCCCTGCACCTTGCTTCCTCCACGCTCCTGTCCCACTCCCTCAGTGAGCAGTCTGCCTTTACCTACTTCCTCTTGGTCTGTTGTCATTTCCCTGTCTCTTCACAGTCCTAAGCACTGTTGATTCTGAACACCAACCCTGTCCTTTGTCTCCAAGTCCAGATTCCTGAGCAGTCTCAGTTGCATTGAACACACTGCGCTTACTGATACTCCCTGATCCTAGTTGAAGAACCTCTTCCTGGCTTTCTTTCCCATCTACCTGCCTGTAGTTCTGTCTAGATGTTCGTGCAGGTGGTTCACAGTTCACTCATCAAGACTAGGTAGTCTCTTGGGTGGCCAGAGGAGGGAGGGGTTCTTTAGAGGCCTTTCTGAGTCTTCTGTGACCTAGCTCTAGGTCAGAAGTATAGAGCTGAATACTGAAGACATTTTTGATAACATTTACCTATAAACAGATAAAAGAAGCATTTTCCACCTATGGAAAATAACATACTTTTTTTTACAAGGACAGATGGCATCTTCTTCCCTTTGGGCATTCATGGACATGTTTTTGTCAAAAAGAAAGCTGAAGAGATAATGTTGGAAAGAGCCAACACGCCACGTGAGAGGGCTCTCCATCCTCCATTCTGTGTCTGTAAAGACAGCAATGAGGGACCGGCTCTTACAGTATGAGAAAAGCAAGCCCAGGGCAGTTTCTGTTAGTTGCAATGACCCAGTGCATCCAGCTACAGTGATGGCTTGAAAAGGAAACCAAGACCAAGATTTGGAAGGAATCTCTCTTCACTCCCTAGTTTCCAGCTGCTCGGCTATCTTTGGTTTAAACAGTGCTATTTCTGTCAGGGTACAGCATCTCTTTGTTTCTTTGAAGACTGGGCTTTGCTTTGCTTGGAAGTGTTCATCTGGTTTTTACTCCCTTCTTCTCTTATCCATATTTTTTTTTTGTTTTCAAATAAGCCTTTCATTTCGTACAACATTTTTTGCTTCCCGATATTATTTGTCCCTTGTTCATAGGATGTTCTTTGCCATCTAATTTTAGATCACACATAATGCCTGAGAAGCAGCCTCTCTTTTGGAGGAATAAACACCATGGTTAAGATGTCACTTCTCATAAATCAGTATTGGAGAAGATGAAGACAGCTGTGGTAGAGGAGCGGGGGCCAGGAACTCACAAAGTCTGACCCTTTCAAAGTCGACTTAATCCTCCCTCTTATCCCTGTCTACTGCAGTCTTGGAGAGTGGAAGGGCCCTCTTTAACATGAAGAAATGAGCTTTTGCATTGTTTGCCTTTGTCACAACAACAAAAGCTCTGGAAAATTCCAATTAATTAGCAAGCCTTGGGCTAATGAAAGAATAAAACCGAAAGAGAAATGCTCTGAGCTCTCAGAGATGTGTAAGCATGCGAGTACAATGCTGATTTCAAATATTTGGGGCTGTTTGTATAATTTTCCCAGGGTTTGCCTTCCTGAGACTCACGGCGATGAGACGCGAGAGACACAAACAAGGATTTGTCAGAGTTAGGCTGCAATAACACGAATGGCTTTTAAGGACAGTAAATGACCCACCGTCGTTTGAAGAAGGCAGTTTAATGTGAACTCACACACTCAGGGAAATTAAAACCAGAAAGAAGAGCTTTGTGCATTTGTATTTAGAGGAAGACACGAGGATTAGATGAATGTGAAGAAGATTATGAATTAAGTTTAAATTGAATTATTATGAAGGGCCAGGAAATCGCTCCACTATTGTAGAACTGATTGAAGATTTGCACCTAACAAGGCTACCAGACGTGGATGATGATGAAAACCTTTGAAATCGCTCATTTGTTGTCTTCATATTTTATGCATCTTAGTATTATTATTAATCATCTCATCTTAAAATCACTACAAACTAACATACTGAGTGTGCCTGTTCTGGGCATTCTTCATTCATTCTTCAACAGTGCTGTGAGACTAGAGATACTATGTGTTGATGTGATTAAAGATTTTTCACTTTGTGTTGATGTGCTTGAGGATTTTTTTTTTTTTGCCAACTCTACTTTCTTCATGTAGAGCATGGAGGATGACGAAGCCCCTAAATGACTGGCTTACGTGGATTAGTGATGGATCCAGGTTTGAATCTATGCAGTCGACTTGCAGTGTCCTCAGTCTGTCCTACCTTGCTATGCTGGCCATGGAATACAGTTTAACTGTGAAGGTAGAAATCAGGCCAGAGAAGTTAGATGCTACCAATTTGAACTTGAAGCCCACAAGTTGGTGGCTTTATCCTCAGCTTGTTGTCCACTTGCTTCTATCATCCCGGGCTAATCGCTCACCATTCCTCACATGTCTGTTTCTTAAACAAGCTAGTCCTTGGATGAGAGCTAAGATATTTTCAAGTTGTAGCATACAACCGAGTGAAAGGGGGTCAATGAAATAACTTTTGAGGCTTGCATGTGCTTGTGTACTCTTGAAATGCCGCAGCAGCTTCAGATCCAAGTTCTAAGCATGTCTACATTCAAAGTACTTTACATGGTAGGACTTAGTGTCTTTCTTTTTCTCATGATGATAATGGCATTGCATGTGTTTCTCATATCTGGTAGTGAGTGTTGGGTAAGAGGCTCTCTTCTTAGGGAACTGGGTTGATAGAGGAGATTAGTTCATGAAAAATATCTTGATATGACTGCGTAGATATGTTTGCATGCCTGAACATTTGGGTGATTGGTGTAACAGGTGAGAGCAGTTCAGTCCGAAATGAGTAAGCTCTGGTGGGTCTCCTGTTAGTTTAGTTCATTGAGTTTTTTACTTTTCCTCAGTCCCCCCCCCTTGGTTATTTGTCTGAAAATGTTTTTTAGAGGCTTTGGAAAAGGTGACTTAGAAACGATGTGAATGTATGTAGGTTGACCATACAGTGTCCCACCACCCAGAGGTTCATACTTTAAACTTCAGAGTATGATTTTAGTTTCAAATAGTCTTTGTGACATTGTTTAGTTAAAAGATGATACCATTCTGGACTGGGATGTTACCTAATACAATGATGGTTATAAAAAGGAGGGAAGTTTAGACACAGGCACATAAATAAGAATGGCACCCGGATACAGAAGACACAGAATGGCAGATGATGTGTTGACAGAGGGAGAGACTGGAGAGATGTGAGGAAGGAGGGAGCAAGCCTGCCAGCAATTTCTGGACACATCAAGAATCCCGTAGAGCCTTCAGAGAGATGACCAGCAAACACATTGATCTAGGGCTTCTGGAACTCCTCAGGAATGAAGTCCTGTTGCTTCTGTTGCCTGCGGTGTACAACTCGCGGTAAGCTACCCCCAGAACACTTAACATAGCAAGACGGATACCTTGCCTTCGTTGGGTTTGGAAGACAGAAAGACAAGTGGACATCAAGAGAGACAAAGGGAAAAGATGAATGGGGGTATCCAGTGTCATCATGGTCCCTTGTTCTGGGGCATGTGGAAGCTCTTTTTACTTGGTGTATACTCAGAACAAGTGTTTGGCATTGACAAGACAGAATTTGATGAGAGAGACTTACACTCTTTTAGTGTTTGACTTTTCATAAAACAAGTATACTGCAAGTAACAAGGATTACCAATGGAGATAGGGAAGCATTAGCCCCACAGTGACTGTTAGGAGAAGGACCCGTTACCTTACTTGTCAGCTGATTTAAGTAAGCTTGTGACTCTATCTGCATGATCTCAGAAACAAACAAAAGAAAGCTATCTGTGACTATTAACTTACCTATATAGGAGACCGGACAGAACCATGTTCCTTGGACTTTCAGACTTTTGTTTGGGAATGGGGATAAATCTTGAAATCCTAACGAGAAATGAGTCTCAGCCACCTCCGAGGTAATGGCTTTGCGGAAAGCAACCGTGATAGACAATAAGACACAGCCGTCAAGCAGGCTTGGGCTCTGCGGACTCAGTTTGTCCCAGAAAAGCTCAGAGTGAAGACAGCTCGTGAATTCTGTCATCAGACAGTGAGGCCCGTATCACATGTCACTTTGCTTTGTTTTTAACATGTGGCTCAAGCTCCGCCAGACCTGCTGCTGTGTGGGAGATGTACTTTCTGACAAAATAAGGCATTTTCCTGGCATCAGACCCCTTTGGAATTTTTACTGCTGTGCATAAACCCAGCAAGCTTGCGTTTCCCACACATATCCAATGTAGTCACTCTGGCTTTGTAGATTTATAATGGTCTTGAAGCCTGTCAGAGCCAACCTGGTGAGGTAGTCTTGAAGCCTGTCAAAGCCAACCTGGTGAAGTCTTCATCATTACCAAAAGTTATTTAGAGGGAATGAAACCAGGCACCATTCATCCATTATTCATAATTTGCCGCTTATCTACCACAGGCAAAGCAGATAGGCCAAATTTGGAAGTACTGAAATGTGTTTTCGCATGGAAATGAAAGTGCTCCTAACAGGCTGTCCCTCTTTCCTCCTTCTCATCATCCATCAAGATAACAGAGCTCGCTGCGAGAGTTCATTTATGTTACTCTGTGTTTAGAGACTTGATGATGGTGATGATGATGACAGCGATAGCTTGATCATGAATATCAGCGTTCATTTTTGGCTATCCACAGTGGTTGAGTTCAAGTACTCCTTAAATAAACACCAACGCAAGAGAAAGCATCTCCGAGCTTCCTTTGGAGGTCCTTTCTGCTTATGCTCTGAGCTGCTCCTCCTTGCCTCCTAAATGTGTTTTCCTGTTGGCCGCTCAGAGGATCAGTGAAGCCACATGGACACCCTCATAGCACAGTCCCTTGTCTCTGGTGTGAAAATAGATAAAACAGCCTTCTCCAGCATGTGAGGGACTCTTGTGAGTTAGCACTGTGTAGAAAGTGTGTTGTGCTCCAGGAGACTGAGAAAAGTAAGAAAGTCTACAAAATGACAGGAAAGTCTGCTGGGTGTGTCACCCACGGCTTTGGGTGATGGTCCACTGGGATCCTTCATTGAACCCACATTAGGGACTATGTAGTAGGTATGGGACTGTGTGCTAGAGATACAGACTCCAGCGAATCACAAGCCGTACTGCTGTGAGACTACTCTGTAGAGCTGAGTCGGGCAGATTTATCCGGCACCAGGGCTCCCACTTCTGCATACCTTCCTTATGGGCTTCCTGTTCATTAGGCCTAGTCAGTTCAGCATTATGGTCTTTATACTTAGCCACTGTCTAGTCTTGTGACTTTCCCCTCCTCTCCTAAGTTCTTTCACAGCTGTTTTTTTTTTCCTCTATTTTCAGCTCAGATTATGAACCACAAGTTCTAATGCCGCTCACCCTACAGTCGTCATTCCACCCATGTGTGACATTTCTTTTATGGAACTTACCTTTGTTTGAAATAGTCTTTCTCATATGTCCACTTTCTTGCTTTAGCGAGCGCCCCTTCTGTACTATACTGCACGGAAGTGGCCGTGGAGGGGTCTTTATCCTCAGCAGTGCATTTTTAGGTGAAGGAATGGATGGAAGAATGAATGACTGACATTCTGTAGGGAACATGTGAGCCACAGGACAAGGAACTGAGTGACAAATTCGGCATATAAGCAGGTTAAGGGCATCGTCACAGAATGGACAAGCGAATGGCCTGGGAGGCAAGAGAAGTAGAAGGCCCTGTTCCTGTGCTAGTGCTCTTCCCTGTTGCTCCTGACCTCCCTGCTCAGACTCACCTGCCCTGGAATCCAGTGAGCAGTCCAGACAACTTTCTGGTAGGGTGGGTGGTCAGAGCCCAGCAACTGACCCTTGCCCTCTTTGGAAAAATTGTAAAAGCAAAGAAAACATGATTATTGAAAACAGTCTGTCGTGCTGTGGAAAGTCGCTAAAAGTTTCTTTCCAATAAGAAGGAATTTAGAATTGATGTAATGGAGAAAAGGAGTTTATGAAACATAAGTAGGCATTCTTGACAAAATAAAAATAGAAGCTTTAAAAGATGCATCGTTTTTGGAAGAGAAAAGAAAGGCTTTTTCCCTTCTACTGTAAGAAAATATGTGTGGATGAGGCATGCATGTTAAACTATAGAATAAAATTTGCATATTACTTCAGGGTACTGCAGCCGTGGCAGTTGGGTTTTGTCAGGCCTGATAGACACACTTGCAATATACACACCCATTAAACAAGATTATCACTTGAAGAGACTGTAATATTTCTACTGAAAATGTTCTTCTTTTTTGAGGATAAAATTTATTGATACTTAATGAAGCGTGAGGTGTCTAAATGAAGCATGAAAGCAATAGCTAAACTAATTAACTGCAGATAAAGGCTCCCAGAATACATATGTGATGTAGGCTGTGTGCTTATCAATCGTGCCTGGTTACACTGACATCTTTGATAACGCGCTCCTTATATAGGCTTTGGGATAGCAAAGTCTCCTGTCGGGCATGCACGACAGGAAGAAACATTCATTTAGATTTCTGTAAATATGGATAGGATCTTTAAGTCAAGCTCTATGGGGTTTATAGGTTATAATTTGGTAGCGTCGAGAGAGTAACGACAATGTATTATTTCCACACACTTGATTCAGGTTTCTATGTTGTTTCCTTTAGGGACAAATTACTCCCTAGTTCTAAAAATACTCATTTTCCTACTTCCCTTTCTCTCCTGTCCCAAAGAGAGATCAAGGGTGCTAAAAGACCCAGTGTTAATGTTTTCTTGTACAACAGGACCCTTTTCAACTGCATAAAAAATAACTCTGAGAATGTTAGCTAGAAGGTTATGCCAAGTCAGGTCCTGCTTTGACAGCAAGCTATGCCAGTTTGTGAGGCAGGCGACTTAGATACATAGAGTGGTTAATGGTGACCTTTACCTTCAGCCATTGTCTCCCTGGTCGGTCAGTGTCTTAGGTACTGCAGATCGGGTTTTCAGCAAGTGGATTATAATCCTGCAGGCACTTTTCCCAAAATATTCATTTACAAATGAAGAAATCCGTTGAGGCATGAAGACCTGTAGGATCCACTAGAGGCAGGAGGCAGCACGGTCACATACGTTTGAGCATAGTTTTGCAAGCTTGGTTGTACATCAGTAGTCCCCAAGGGTTGAAAATATCTATGTGACTCTCTATCTCCAGAGTTTCTGATTTAGAGTGGGGCCTAAGAATGTTCATGTCTAGTACATTGCTTGATGATGCTGATGCTGTTGGCTCAGACACTAAACCCTGGGGACTACTGTGGGAGCATATAAAGCGGAGAAGGGTAATTTTCAGGACCTTTTTGGTGAAGTCGTGACCGTGTAGTAGAGATGCAGTTTGTCTCACATACATTACACATTTTTGTTCATATGTGTGTCTTTATGTGGGTATGATGACTGCAGAGGCCAGAAGGTGGCATCAGATTCCCTCTAGAAGTGGAGTTACAGGCGGTGGTTGTGTGCCATCCTGTGATGCTAGGAATCGAAATCGAGTCTTCCACAAAAGCAACATGTGCGCTTTCCCACTCAGCCATGTCTCTAGTCTCAGACGCTTTCTAGATGTCCAGTCTTTTCTTTACTTTCCTTAAAGAGTGCTTCTTTTAGCCGGGCGGTGGTGGCGCACGCCTTTAATCCCAGTACTCGGGAGGCAGAGGCAGGCGGATCTTTGTGTTCGAGACCAGCCTGGTCTACAAGAGCTAGTTCCAGGACAGGCTCCAAAGCTACAGAGAAACCCTGTCTCAACCCCCCCCCAAAAAAAAAGAGTGCTTCTTTTCTAAGATATCCAGGCCTTTCTCATAGATAAGGGCATTTTAGCAAACCATATTATGAGTTTTCTTAGGGTGACATAAAGAATGTCTGTTCACCCTTGAATGGGAAAGCAAAGCAAGACTTCTGTCCAAATCCAGTTTGAGGAACTGATGAGCTTGTTGGGGTAACTTACAGTCATGGGCGACTTAAAGGTCAGACCACCAGGAAGTTTGTCAGCTTACAGAAGACGAAGCCATTGAAGAATCCCATCCATAGCATGGGTGACTAATAAAGAGTCAGACTACTGAAGAGTCCTCTGGGCGATTCAGGAGCTGCTCCAGGACCTAGGGTGCTCCTGCTTCCAGCGGAGCGCTTCCTTCCTGCATCGTGACGGGGAGGAGAGGCTCTGGTGAGGGCCTCGTGGAGAAGGTCTGAGAGGCTCTTCAGCCTTCTTGCTTCCTTGTTAATGAGCATGATCCCAGGAGGGTCTCATGGCAGTATTCAGCAGCTTTCTTTCAAGATGGCAGTGGTCACGTCCAGTCCGAAGGAAACAGGCTCGCCACTGCAATGTATAGGGCTACCCTTAACGAGCGTATTAAGTGAAGCTCAGAAGAAGGTATTTCAGATCGTTCTTGGTGGGTTGAAGGTGTATGAAGGGACATACAATTCAGGTCGGAACTTACTTTAGCTGTATGATCCATAGAATCCGCCTGCTTCGGAAGCATCTGTGCTCCAGCCACCCCACAAATGAAACCGTTTTTGCTTCCCATTTCTCTATACCTAACCCAGGGCTCTTATCCACTAGACACATGTTCCTAGTACTCAGAGAACAATAAAGCTGTGGGACTCTGCACCTCTTTCCTCCTGTTCACTGGGAACAGCGCTTCTAGAAAAGAAAGACATCTCATGATCACACAGAATCCTTCCCTCTGCTGGGTTCACCTTACCTCTTAGGAGGTGGGCCTCATATGCTGCTTAATATATTGAGAGGCTGCCAGGCAGTGGTGGCACACCCCTTTAAACTCAGCACTTGGGAGGCAGAGGCAGGCGGATCTCAGTGAGTTTGAGGCTAGCCTGGTCTGCCAAGTGTGTTCCAGGACAGCTGGTACTGTTATACAGAGAAATTCTGTCTCTCAAACCAGCCAGCCAGCCAACCAACCAACCAACCAACCAACTAACTAACCAACCAACCAAACAAACAAATAAAATAAAAAACTGAGAGACCAACAGCAAATAGGAATGGAAGGGAGGCATTGCACTGGGAAGGACTAAGACCCAGTTAGTGAGGAGAAAAGGAGGACTCTTCTTTCTCAGGAAACAATTTATTACTCTCATGTGGGAGAGTAGAAGAGTGAAGCGAGGCTTTAGTATGGTCCCCGGCTTGTCTTTTTATTTATTTTTTTGAAACAGGGCCTAGTAAGCCAGCTGGTCTGCGACATGGCATCCTCCTGCCTCAACTTCCTGTGAGCTGAGGTTATAGGTATGTGGCACCATGCCTAGTTGGACTTGAGTTTTGAAAGTCCTGCTCCATCTTAAACTGGAATGGTAAATTCTGAGATTTATTTGGGTTATGCATGATTAAACATGCTAATAGAGACAGTTCAGAGGGTGAAGGTGTTTGCTGACCTGAGTTTCATCTCAGGAATCCCCATGGTTGAGGGGACGAACTGACCCCAGCAAACTGTCCTCTGATTTCCATATGTGGAAAATATATAAATAAAAATCATAGAAGCAAAACATTATGTTTCTAATGTAGTAGGGAGCAATGATCTAAAATGGTGGTTTTCAAAGCAGAGTTACAAAGGACTTATCTGTACCATTTGGGAACTAGATACAAATACTTAGCTTGCACCCCATCTGCTGGGTCAGACACTTTGCAGAGCCTCAGTAGTCTGGGTCTATGTTTTTTCCAAGCTGTCCAGCATGTTTTGAGAGGCAGGGGGACAGCAGCTATTCTGACTGATCAAGAGCCACAAACCCAGGAAGACTTCTGGTGGACAGATGGCTGGTGGGTAATGTCTTGTATGTAGGCTATCCCTACTACCTACTGTATCTGAAAAGCCTATGAAAACAGGGCGTTGTGGGAAGTAAGAATAACCCCAGCACTCATGTCGAGTAGGAGGACTGAGAGATCCAGACAAGGCTGGGCTGCCTAATGAACTCCAGGGCAGACTGGACTGTGAAGCGAGACTCTGTCTCAAATAATCAGTGGCAATGGAACAACATAAAAAGGCCTATATGCCGGAAACATTGTGAGCTCAGCATTGAAAACAAATGGGTGAATGCCTGAGCTGGCGAGAGAGAGCTAGCGGAGTTCCCATACTGGACAACTGCACAGGAAGGAATCTATGCCTCAAATGGGCCATGAGCCTGGGAAAGTGGCTTGACCGCTGACGAACAGGCTGTGTAATGGGTCAGTGACTCCCGGGTCACTGGCTGCAGGACTGTGCTTAGTCTCTTGCTTGTTATCTTTTGGCACCTACTTGCTAGCATGTGACCTTGTTAGTCTTTACCTAACATTATATTGTTATTTCTTTCTTTAAATAGCATTTTGCCTTTAAAAAAAAATCAATGTCTGAGTGTTTGCTGTGAAAGATTTTAAATACTGAATATAGAGTAAAAATAAAATGACCTATTAGTACTTCATAGATGTGGAGATATATATCATTAATGTTTTAGGCTGGAAATTTATGTATATGTATTGTGATTCTACTTTCAGAAAAGCTTTAGATTCTATTCCCCCACAATGTGTTATGAGCTCCACCAAGTACTTCAGTGTTCTTGAAAATACGTTTTTTTTTAAGTTCAAAAGAATTTTTTATCACAAGTATTATTCTTAAACTGCTGTTTATTTAATCAAGGACTTTTAAAAATTAAAATTATGTTATCTCAAGCAGCACGTAAGTTATTGAGCAAACCTTTGATTATTTCTTCAGATTATGGAGTCAAATGAATTCTAAGTACCCTTTATCATGCTAAGAACTTTTCCCAAGGTTTATATCACTTTACACTGTCAGCTCAACCTGCTTGCGGAAGGTTGTCTGTTTTTGTCTCATCTACTGGGTCCTTCTTTTAGAAACTATTTAGATCCTAAAATGCCTGTCATTAGTTTTGATTTATAAAAGCCTCATCCTGTACCATCCTTAAGTGCTTTTTTTTATATAGTATGGTAGTTGTTTTTTTTAGTCTTCTTTTTACTTTTTTATTTTGTTTGTCACCCTGATTAAACTAGCATATTTTTTATAGTTACAGTGTTTATCTTTGTCCGTGCATCCTAAATGAAATACAAATTCAAATAAATCTCTAGTTGTTTTATATTTTGTTTGTAATATTTTCTCATTATTTTTCTGAATGATATCTGAAGCCTTAGCTTTCATTCCCTGTGCTTTTTTGGTCTGTGGCTGTAATTCCATGGCCAGGAAAAAGAGTCCATTTCTCTAGCCTTCTGAACCTAGCTGTATCTTGAGAATGGTGTGGCCTGTAACAAAGCAAAAGTGGCTGTGCCTGTTGCCTTTTAAAGAAATATATTTAATGTGTGGGGTACATGAGGGTGGGCATACTCATTTGTACTTGCATATTTGGAGGGCAAAGGTCAACATTAGGTATCTTCCACTATCGGTCTCTACTTATCTTGTTGAAGGAGGATTTCTCACGGAATCAGAAGCTCGTGTTTCAGTTAGACTGCTGTCCAGTGAGTCCCCCAGCCTCTACATGTCTCTGCTTTCCTAGCTCTGGGCTTCACAGGTAAAGGCTGCTGGAGCCAGTTTCTAGATGGGTGCTGAGACTCTGAGGTCACATCTGAATGTTGGTACATTAAGCGCTGTACCGCCCTATCCTACCAAGCCATCTCTCATTCATTCCCCCACCTCAGCCAACTTCCAAGCCCCTTAGTCATGGCTCTTAACTGTTGTGAAAGGTTTGCTTTCCACCTTTTGGGATCTGCCACCATGCCCCGAGAAGCCCAAGTCAGATGCCATGGCCATGTGGCCCAAAGTGAATCCAATGTTGACACCGAGCATCCTTTGCAGGGAGAAATGAGTGACTTTAGATATCCATCAAGCCTTCAAGTTGCAGCCTTAGCTAACATGTGACTTTAGTGTCTTGGAGCAGCCCACAGAGCCATGGAAGACAATAGGTTATTGCTTTAAGAATGCTAAGATACACCTGGCGGTGGTGGCGCACGCCTTTTATCCCAGCACTTGGGAGGCAGAGGCAGGCGGATCTTTGTGAGTTCGAGACCAGCCTGGTCTACAAGAGCTAGTTCCAGCACAGGCTCCAAAGCCACAGAGAAACCCTGTCTCGAAAACCAAAAAAAAAAAAAAAAAAAAAAAAAAGAAAAGAAAAAAAAGAATGCTAAGATACAGAGTGGCCTTTTTCTATCTTCGGCAGCAGTGGATGGTCAGCTCATTTATAATGTAAGTATAAAATTAACTCTCATTTTCCCCTTCAGCTGTGCCACATGATTGCCCTTCTACTTTTATCGATCCCTTTCTTCTTCCAAAGATAGGAGCTCTATGCTGCACAGAGTCCGCTATACCTTCTGATTGCTAGAAAGTTCTTTCTGTGGTGGAGATGCAGTTCTGTTTTCTGGGGTCTGCTGTGGCCTTTATGGTTGAAAGATAGAGGAGGAAAAGTTTTGCCGGATTCCTAAATGTCACGATTGGAGGTTCTGATGGCTCTGGAGAGAGCTGTGTTACTTGTGGGTGGACTGGGTGAGATAAAGGTTTGGGGAGGGTTGAAACTCTTGGTTTTTGTTTTCATGTAAGAACCATGTAAACCGGGCATCTCTTAAACAGTTGTTGCACAGAATTGAATGTTATATGGTGTTTCTAAGTTTGCTAGGCCTATGAGTAAGCATTTGTCTTAAGGACAACTGTGCATCTTCACCCCAAATGCCCATCTTCCGTCTCTACCAGGGCTGTGCGTGCTGGAGAGTAAGAGCAGGTTAACTAGGGACAGTTACTTCTCATGCTTCATTACCAGGCGAGGTCTCTGTGCCAGGGGGCTCCATCCAGACTCACTGACACAGTGAGGAGCACTCCATTATTTCAGACTCCTGAAGGCAGAGCTTCTCTTTAGAGCAAAGACAAAGGAAGCGAGGCCACAATGCAGAGGAATTCCCTCAGTCTGTAACTGCTAATTGGACAATTGTTCTGCAGTTCTTACGATGCCAGGAAACAAGAGCCCTATAGCCTCGCCCACTGCTTGTAAACTTCCTTTGAGATGGAAATCTTTTAAAAAATTATGCTGTCAAGTTTGATATGCTCAAACGAAACCTTTTCTCCTCTTCTTAGCAAGGGGCTTGCTGTTCCCGAGTAACCTCAGTGTTGGCTCCGTGGCACATTTACATTTGGCAGAGAAGGAACCCTGCCCTTGCTCTGCTGAAGCCTGTGGATAATCGCGGTTCTACTCCAGCTTCAGATTTAAGAACATAGGAGCAAATTCGCCCTGGGTATCTTCTTAGGCAGTGTTGTCGCAAAGCAATCTCATCTCCCCTTGCCTCCACAGAGGCAGACACTTGTCTGATCTGGGGGAGTGAGCCTTTGAATTCTTTGGGTTTGAAGACAAAAGTTCTTTTTTTTGGTGGCTTTGGAGCCTGTCCTGGAACTAGCTCTTGTAGACCAGGCTGGTCTCGAACTCACAAAGATCCGCCTGCCTGTGCCTCCCCAGAGCTGGGATTAAAGGCGTGTGTGCCACCACCGCCTGGCAAAGGAATTTTTTCTTTTTTCTTTTTCTTTCTTTCTTTCTTTCTTTCTTTCTTTCTTTCTTTCTTTCTTTCTTTCTTTCTTTCTTTTCTTCTTTCTTTCTTTCTTTCTTGAGACAGCATTTCTCTGTAGCTTTGGAGCCTATCCTGGAACTAGCTCTTGTAGACCAGGCTGGTCTCGAACTCACAGAGATCCGCCTGCCTCTGCCTCCCGAGTGCTGGGACTAAAGGTGTGCGCTACCACTGCTCGCAGGCATACTCTTAAATAGACTGATCTTTAGGCACAGCTGTAATGGAGGGGATTCTGCTATTGCATTATTTCTCTTGTCCCATCTCCTCCTCTCTGCTCATGCCCTTCCTCCGCTAGCTCTCTACCTCTCACGAACACTTATAAACCCAACTGTCTGCTCTCTTCACTGTTTTGGTGGGAAAAGATGTTTTTAATGCCTCCAAAGTGTTTGTCCCAGTAAACCCCCTTGTAATTTGCAACCAGTAGAGATGGCAGGATCTAGAAGAAGAAAGCAGGTTCCCGTGGATGCCAGGGAACTTGGGTTTTGGACTCTCACTCTGCTATGATTTGGCTAGGTTGTTACTCTACCTCTGTGTATTTGAGTAGTAATGTCTGTTAAACAAAGAAGTTGTATACATTGTAGCTCATCTTTCTTCCTGGTACATTACATTTGGAATTTGGAGTCTACTGGGAGGGGGGGACACATCTGTTTCTCATAGGGAAACCCTTGTAATTGTTTTTTTTCTTTCTTTCACTAATTTTAGTTTAAAGGTAGTTTCTTTTAGGTTATGAGAGTTTAAGGTTTTTCAGATGTGAACTGCAGGAATGAAGGAAAATTAGCATTTCTTGAGCATTGGGTTTTTACGGGGCCAGGAGCTAGCTAGTTAGCTGTATGATGTCATCAAGCTGGTTGAGGTGATCCGGCCAAATTCATTCAGTGACACAGCCACAGATCGAATTGGACTCAGTGACTTTGCTGTGGCAAGGCCTTCTGGCCTCTGTAGTGCTAAGGCTGCCTACCCTTGTACCCACGCTTCTGTCTTCCTCGTGGTAGTAGAAGACAAGAACATTGCTATTGGCCGGGGCAGTCGCTGAGTGCTCAGACGCTACTCTTGCTATTGCGTGGCTGTAGTTCTGCACGATGAACACAGAACCTGCTGAGGAAAAGTTCTTAAAGGACCTGCTCGCTGTATGTGCAGTGCTTTCAAGCTATATTGACCGGTAGAAACTGGTTTTATAAAAGGTCAGGTTTGTATTGGAAGTTGTTAGGTTAACAGTATTTTCTATTTACTTCTTTCTATGCTTGGTACAGTGTGTTCGTGCAGGGGTGTGTGTGTGTGGCATAGATGTTTGTACAGTGCTGAATCCTTATAAGTTGTATACACTCAAGACTCCAGAATGAGCAAGTCTTTTCTATGGAAAAACTTAGGAGGGTGTGCATTTTCATGGGCTGTTCTAAATATCATCTTCATCGTCACCACTTCCTCCACCATGACCACCACCACCACCACTTTCTCCTCCTCCTCCGCTACCACGGCCTCCTCTACCACCACCACCACCGCTGTCACCACCTCTTCCCTATAGTATCCCAACAATTTTTTTTTTTAAAAAAAAAACCTTATTTACTAATCATCATTTCATGCTACGATTCTCTTGACTTATTTCACCACTGGCACGAGGCAATTGGATTCTGAATGAGTGAATGAATGAAAAAATAAACGTGGCATTAAGTAAGACAGATTGCATACTAGATAGACAGCACCATGTTCCGCAGAGGTTATACTTGTGTTAATCTGTCTATGCATGGACCTGACACCATAGATGCTCCCTGCTGCTCCAGAGTAGAGTTAGAAATATTTCTGCCTGTTGACCATACATAGAAGCTGCCTGATGAAGGTTGAGTGTGTTTGGTCTATCCCAAAGAAGCCTGGATTTCTGGCTACCTTCCGCCCTTCCCACGTGGAGGCGCTTGTTCAGTTGTGTCAGAACTTTCAGACTCACACACACATTTGTGTGCATTTCACGCTTGGGCTACTTGGCTTCTATATTGGCTATTTTTATGTCAACTTGATACAAACTAAAGTCATCTGAGAGGCGGGAACCTCAATGGAGGAAAAACACCTCCTGATCAGGCTGTGAAACAAGCATGCAGGGCATTTTTTAAATTAGTGCTTGATAGGGAGGGCCCAGCCCATTGTGGTTGTTGCCATCGCTGATCTGGTGGTCCTGGGTTCTATAAGAAGGTGGGCTATGCCAAGCGGTGGTGGCGCACATCTTTAATCCTAGCACTTGAGAGGCAGAGGCAGGTGGATCTCTGAGATTGAGGCCAACCTGATCTACAAGAGCTCGTTCCAGGATAGGCTCCAAAGCGACAGAGAAACCCTATCTCAAAAACAAACAAACAAACAAATAGAAATAAAACAAAAAGAAAGCAGGTTAAGCAAGCCAGGGAGAGCAATCCAGGAAGCACCACCCCTCCATGGTCTCTGCATCAGCTCCTGCCTCCTGGTTCCTGCCCTGTTTGAGTTTCTTCAATGCTGGATAGTGATGTGGAAGTGTAAGTTAAATAAATAAGCCCTGTCTTCCCTGAGTTGCTTTTGGTCTCAGTGTTTTATTAGAGCAATAGCAACCCTAAGATAACTAAGATAGCTTCAAATTCTCACTCTCAGCAAGTACCACGCTCTCTGAGCCTTGGGTTTTCTCCTCCGTGAAACAGGACGATAACCTTGAGAGCTGTAGAGTTAGCTAAAGCAGAGAGCCACCAAGCAAGTCTTCTGCTAAAATCAGTTCTTATTTTTACTGCATAAATGAACCATTACTGTCGGTAGAAGTTACATTAGAACATGTGTTCATATGCTGCCGGCTAGTGAACCTCTTTACGTCCCCTGTGGGTCCTGTGCTAAGAAGGGGAAGGGACAGGGAGGTTCGCTTCATGCCTGTTTCCACAAAGGGCTTCACAGGAAAGGTGATGAGTCAAAGGCTTTGGAAAGCGCTGCATCAGTGGGACCTGTGGGTTCTGGAGGTGTGGAGAGCGCATGTAGGGAATGATGGCCACAGTGAGGTTAGAAGCGGCTGGGTAACTAGAAGAGGCTGCCTAGAGCTGTGCCACCCCCACTGGCGTCTCAGCCAGCGTCCCATTTCACTTTTATTTTTCATACCGCTTTAAATAATAAAATCTCATTCTCGTTTTGCCCTCTGCTCATTTACTTGTACTAAAACATGCTTCAGACGTGGGCTGGCTATCTTCTGAACAGGGACATTAGTGATTGCCTGTCATCTGCAGGAAGCTGTGGCCTGGACCAGGGTTTGGAGAGTGCGAATTTAGCCCTGTGGGTAGACTATGGATAATCTCTGTTCTCGTCTACCTACTAGTTAAGGGGGAAGGAAACATAGAACTATATGCAGTAGACCTGATCAATAACTTAATAAAAGATGTACTAAAACAGTGCTACCTGGGGAATAGAAGAGAGGGGAATACACTTTGAACTTGGAATACAAGGCAGGAACCTGGAAAACTCATTGCAAGGAAGGGGTGACAACAGTTCTTCATTGGTGGGAAAATGGAGGCGTTGGGGATGGGCTAGTCACAGATTCAGGAGGGCCCCAGCTGGAGTGTGTATGGGGGGGCTGTGGTGAGATGTTAGATATGGCTGTGAGTGCAGAAGGAAACGGATGCAGCCAGATCTCACCCCCAAATCAGCCATAATTAGTAAGATTTTTTTTTTCCTGAAGCCATTTTCTCTATAACAAGAAGGGGGGAGGGGGAATTAGATGCTCATGCATTCCCAGCCTTAGGGTTAAATGTTAACTTCTTGGTATAGTTAACAACTAACCAAGTCTTTTCTGCAAGGGAGAAAGGAGAGATAGAGAAAACCTAATGCCACATTAACTACCGCACTTAAAAACATAGTCAAAAGTCCTACTCGTCCATGTTTATGTGGTTGCTTGTTTTCTACTTAAGAGGATTGTAGCTCTCGCAGAGCTGCGTGCACATTTGAACAACAGACTGTAGAAGCATCTTTGTGAATTCCCCATGTGTCTTCTGCAGGCTCTGCAGACAGCTATTTTAGAACACATTCCTAGTTCACCCATTAGAAAATTATGGGTTTTATTTGTATAAACTCAGCAGCTAAAATGGGGTTTGCAGAAAGGTGGGTGAGCTCACCGCAGTCTGCTCTGACCCAGGCAAGTTAATGACCTGCCCAGCATTGTTCCCGCCGGTCTGTACTGGCTGACTTCACCAGCAGTTCCACTTGAAGGGAGACATTGTTTCTTCGTCAGGATCTGCTACCGGCCTCTTAGCAGTCCCTGAATGTGCATGCTGCCTGTAATTTATAAAACCTCAGAGCAAGTGGCCCTGGGAATGTATGCAAAGTACACCTGGCAGCCTTCCGAGACCCCCAGCAAACAGCGAGATGTAAACACCTCCATTACCCACGCTTGTACCCAAGCAGACACTGCCTGAGGAAGCCCTACTGAGGGAGGACCTCTTCCTGCCAGTACTTTGCAGTGCAGTGGCTAAGGAGCATGAATAATTTAAGCATGCGCTAGGTGCCTTTGCTGATGACTGATCACTGTTCATAAAGAGTGATGGTGATGTATAGAATGAAGGTAGGTAGAGGAAGGGGCGTGGGATTGCAGTTCATATTTGTAGTAAATATGAAATATGCGGGATGCTGACTTTTTAAAACTTTTGAAGATATTACCTGCACAGTATCTACATTTTGGTGAAATAATGACTGGCCAAAGGAGATTAATTGCAGTGGGCTTAAAAGTTTTAAATATTGGGAATTAAGATAGGCTGGCTGGAAAGCATAGGGAAAACGCTTTTAATTTGGTGTGGGATTGAAGTGAAGTACTTGACACACAGTCAAATGGAGAAAAAAGGGCAGTGTAGTTTTTAAAAGTCAAAGGGAACATTGTTTGGAATGAATACAAAGTCAAGCCTTGGTATCTGTATCAAAGCATCCCAGTGTACCCCGTAAATCAGCCTTGTTATTATGTGTCAGTTCGGAAACATCCTGACACATTCCTTCTGGCCTGTTGTGAGGCGCTATTGAATTATCTTTTCCTCTGCTTATCTAGAGAATGGTTTAGTCTTTTTATGAGACGCATTAAAGACAGAAGGGAACCCATCTAATAAAGAAGTGTTGGAGGCGAGCATTCTGGAGCACTCCATCCTTGCTGGAGAGAAAGAGAAGCCAGTGTCAGGCATTGTGTCCACAGCTGCTAAGGCAGGAATCCATTTGCCAGGCCCAGGTGACTTGGATAAGACTTCATTCTTTGGTGTCTGTGAACGCATTCTTGGGAGGATTGCTGCTGGGTAGTGTTGCATGTCAGAGATGAGGGAGGGTTAGTTATTAACCCTGCAGAGAGGGGAGACAGGGGCAACGGGCAGCTGCTGGAATGAGGAAAGGACCGGGCCGAAACATTTCCAAAAGGTCTTTTTGTTGTTTATACTTGTTAATTATTAATATTAATTATTGATGAAAAACGGTTTTGAGTTACATGCCACACATTGTTTAGGAATGAATTATCGCACTTCTTATCTGGAACTAGAGTAGATATTGAACTCTTTCAAGTAATCCATATTTATTCATTTAGCAAGATTTTTCAACCCCCTTCGAACGCTAAAGACATTTGAGGTGTCGGCTTGAGGAGTCTGTTTTACGGGCCTACATGCATTTCCCCCTCAGCCTTGGGTGACTTCTAACACTAAGCAGCAGGCTAAGAACTGAATTAGTCCAAAGAAAGGCAACAATTTAAAGAGGAATCAGGTGCAAAGTAGCTATCTCATGTGTGACAGGTGGTTTGTGGGAGGTAGCATTGCTACTTTCATTGAGCAATGGTCTCCCTTGTTTAAACCCCTTCAGGCAGGTCCTCTGGCCATCTCAGTCTCAGGATCAGTTTCCTGAGTTTCCATGTCATGTAGATTCATGTGTGTTCTGCTCACACATGATGAGTGGGTGAGCAAGCACATCACGTGATTGAAGCGACTCTGGAGTCAGACCAGAACTGGCTAACGCTCCTGGGAAAGAGGGGTGAGAAGAAAAAGAAAGTGGAGAGGGGCAGGAGAAGGGAAGATGGAGAGAGTTAGAATTTGGAGGTCTCTGGCAGGGTGGGAACAGATGGGACTTGGGTCTGAGAATCAGGCTGTAAAAGCCAGTGTTGACGCTTCTTAGGCATTTGGGGCTTTTTTTTGAATGCTATTAGGTTCCCTTAAGCTTACTTCTTAAAGAACTGGTGTGATGCATCTCCCTGGGCTTTATTGACTTTTGTCTTTAGATTGTTTCGTGTGTGTTCCTTGTCTCGGCAATCTATTGTAAGAGTGTGCACAAGTACTTTGTCTTAGCACTGGCAAGCAAAAGAATTGAATCACCGCTAAGACCAAGTTCTCATTTGCCAGGCTGGCCTCCTCAGGTTGTGGTTATTGATTGGTGAGTTTCCTCACTTGGGAAAGGGGGAGCTCTGCCTCTAAGGCAGAGCAGGCTGCTGGCATGGATCAGGTCTTTGTCATCTAAAAGACTTGGCCACCACCCTTCTCTGTGTCTGGGAGTGTGGTCTGCGAGTAGCTGATGGACTGTGTTTGGGCCACGGGTTCTCTGGGAGGCCTGGGAGTTCTGCGTTAGTTTTATATGTGAAGGTTTTACTCAGATAAACTTTGCTTTCAATGGCTCACTTGGTTTTGGGACGAAAAACTCTGCCACTGTGGAAAAGGACAACACGGGCCTTTTCCACAGTGGCTGCCAGCTCTTGGTCACTCCAGAGAGAATTCCTGGTAGGGACAGTTATAAAGAACAAATAATGCTTCTAAATGAACACAGTGTTCTTGCTTGAATATTTCCCATAATTCTAAAGAAATATAATACAGGTAAATTTTTCTATGTTCTCACTGTGATTTAGATTTGTGAGAAGAACAAAAGGATTAAAACCTGGAGCTTTTTCTTATCAGTGGCTTAGGCTTTTATATCTCTCAAATTCTGGTCACTATAAAGTTTTCTAGTTTCTTGCCCTAGTCACGGCTGATATTTTCCCTTCTAGAGACCTTTGAGTTATTTTTATTCATAAGTGAAAAATGTATTACAGCTTTATTTCCTTTTATTAATAATTCCTTCTTGCCCTTAACCACTCTTTGACTTCTTGGCATGCGGAGAGCAATGAGCTCATGCTTAATCATGTATAAACAACCAGCTAATTATATGGTTTTGAGTTTTCATCTGACCAGCTAAACAGAAACGACACAGAAACGAGAAATCTGACAGCCTTCCTGTCTCGGATACCTGGCCTCTCTCTCCCTCACTCTCTCTTCATATGTTCAGGAGCGTGCATGTTTCAACTTATCAAAAAATCAGTTTGCATTTGCCAAGTTTCTGAGGTAAAATTGTTCTTTTCAAGGCTACGTGTCAAAAAACAAGTCTGTCAAGCTGAATTATACGTCTTCTTTTCTTACCTCTTTCAACTCTATTCTTCTGCTGCTGGACGGAGGTGTTCCTCACATTCCTCTTACTGCTGGTGTCAGGTGACAGAAAAACATGCAGGGAAGGTTTCCCAATCTTTGGCCCCTTGCTGTCACTTCAGGGGTATAGTAGAAACCTCTCCAGTTGCCCTTCCCACCCTCCCGTAACTCCTCTGACACATTTTCTTGAAAGAAGATGGTGAGAAAACTTGATGAAGCAAAGATGTTCTTCCTGTTTAGGTGGACATGGAAAGAAGTTGGCCATTCCTTTCTCTCTCTCACTGCTAGGTGCTGGAAGTCTGAACACAGGCAAAAACTCTCGGCTGTTTTGACAATTTCAGCATAGATTGTCCAGCGTGCTTGATGGCAGGAGGGGGGCAATGAAAAGCTACCACTGAAAGACAATTCAGTGACCTTCTGGCATGTGGAACCTACAATAGTGGGACTCGAGGAAGGGGTGGGGGTGAGGGTGGAGATGGGACAGAAATATTCATGAAATAGTAGAAAGTTTCATTTATTGCAAGATGAATGAATTTAGAGCCAACATTCACTATTGGTGACTATAGTTGACAATATTTGCACAGTTGACATTTATCATAAGGATAAATTTAAAGTTTAACACACATAGATCGGTAACTATGTGATATGAAGGATGTAAAAACTTCTTTGTGATGACTGTTTCTTTTTTTAAATATTTATTTATTATGTATACAATATTCTGTTTGTGTGTATGTCAGCAGGCCAGAAGAGGGCACCAGACCCCTTTACAGATGGTTGTGAGCCACCATGTGGTTGCTGGGAATTGAACTCAGGACCTTTGGAAGAGCAGGCAGTGCTCTTAACCTCTGAGCCATCTCTCCAGCCCCTGTGATGACAGTTTCAACATGCACACGCATGCTCACATGCACATACACTCAACACACATCTAACTACCCC
The DNA here is from genome assembly GCA_028555095.1 of Dicrostonyx torquatus. Lineage (NCBI taxonomy): Eukaryota > Metazoa > Chordata > Mammalia > Rodentia > Cricetidae > Dicrostonyx > Dicrostonyx torquatus. Next base: position 5,844,696 of record JAQHUG010000021.1, read on the forward strand.
TTTCACTTTAAATATGTGTACCAAAAACCTGTAGTCTAATGATCAACTTTGTGGTTATGTGTGCTTTTGAAGATAGCATTTCACCATGTAGCCCAGGCTGCCCAGGAACTAGCTATGTAGAGCAGGCTGGCTTCAGACTAGTGGTGGTCTTTTTTGTGCCTTTCAAGTTCTGTGATGTAAACCATGTGCCACCACATCTAGCCAGTCACACATTCATTCCATGCTTCGGAGTTCAGTGTTTTCTGCTTGTCAGTTACACACTAGCGAAGGTAGGCACCCAGAAAGAAATGCTTCCCTTTTACTCATTTCATTCCGGATATTTTGCAAGAGGAGTATTTCAGAACTTAAGTCTGGCTGCTATCAGACGAAGGAAAAAGTAAGGGCAGATGCTTGTGAAACTGGGTCAAAGCGACAGGTTTCCTCATTAGTCCATTAGCCTTAAAGCGTAATTTGATTTCTCAGATTTTTTCCCCCCAAAACATATATATCTTTAACTGGCAAAATTTCATACACTTGGGTTTAGTTGGAAAGCAAAGAGACTCCAGCTTGAGAATTGAGATTTAGCAATGTCCTGCTGAGGTTGGTGTCTAATATCTGGATGTTGAGGAGTTAAATGCTGCACAATGAAAGTAGGCTGGTAAAGCCTGCACATCGTCCTGTGCACCACTGGGAGCTGTTCTCACTCAGTGACTAGAAGATAATCGTTTATCACAAACTGTGAATTTCTTTCAGTAGTCCCCATCCTTTCCTGGTACAAAAAGTGAGGCTTTTGGCTGAAGCTGTTAGTTTTGTTTTATTATGGAATACTTAAGAACAGAAGGACACGTATCCTGGGCCACATTTATCTAAGAAGGACTCAACTGTAGCGGGTGAGAAGGAGGGAGACCTTCAGCTGTCAAATTCAGGACTCTGCTTACATGGTCTTTGGAGAGATGGGGAAGAATTTTCTTTCTTTCCCTAATTATGCTGAAGGACACAGTCTTAAATCTCTTTAAATATGTCATTTCTTCTTTTCTAAGAAGCCGTATATTACTAATGAAATAAGACTTCCACTCAGCATTCTGCTCTTACTTTGGTTTTTGGCTTTGTTATTCAAATTTAGATAAATAACTGAGACTCCTTTTTAACAAGTAATATTTCGGGTAGAATCTAGGCACAACTCATAATTTGGATTTATTTATTTTTTCCATACTGGCATCAAAATGTCATAGGATTGTTTTATGTTCTTTTGGTGGTACTGACAATTGTGGTGGCCAGGATAGTGTTCAGCTGCTGAGCTGTATCGACAACACTGCTTTAGAATTTAGAATTTAAAATCATTTGATGTATGGCAGGTGTTTTCCCTGTGCGAATGATGTGTAGCACTTGCATGCAGTGCCCATGGAAACCAGTAGAGGGCGCTGGATCCCCTGGACCTGAAGTTACAGAGTTAGGCAGGATTAATGAGCTGTGCTGTGGGTGCTGGGAATAAACTGGTCCGCTGGGAGAGTAACTGGTGCCATTAACTTCTGAGCCATCTCTCTAACCTGTTTGTTTGTGTGGATGTGTTCACCCATGTATGTGCACATGCATCTGTGGAGGTTAGAGGTCAGTATTTGTCCTTACTGCTTGCTTTCTGCCTTCTAGTTTTTGAGTCTCTCTTTGAATCTGGAACTCACAGATTCGGCTAGCCTATCTTGACCAGCAACCCCTAGGTATTCTCCTTCCTTCCACTCTCCAGTACTGGAATGTATCTGCACAATTGTGCAAGCTTTCATGTTATTGCTGGACTTGAACTCAGTTCTTCATGCTTGGCCTGGCAAGCCCTTTACCAGTGAAGCCATCTCTCCAGCTCCCGCTTTTGTGTTTCAATAGGACGTGTTGTGTTGGCTGCAGTGCTTTCCCTGCTATTCACCGTTCATGGTTGGGAGTTACTGCTGGCAACATGGCTGACTCAGCATCTCAGGGTATTACAGTTACAGCCCCTTAAATACTGTCCTGTACAGAGATGCTTAGATTGTACCATTTCTCTTGTGAGTTCACAGCTAGCATCAAAAGAAAGAAACAGGAAGAAACTTAGAGTGTGTAGGCTCTGGCCAGGTTGCCTGTGAACTGCGGTTTGTGAGATTTGAATCTTGTTAAAAACTGTAAAATAGGCCGGGCGGTTGTGGCGCACGCCTTTAATCCCAGCACTCGGGAGGCAGAGGCAGGCGAATCTCTGTGAGTTTGAGACCAGCCTGGTCTACAAAGAGCTAGTTCCAGGACAGGCTCCAAAGCCACAGAGAAACCCTGTCTCGAAAAAACAAACAAACAAACAAAAAACCCAAAAACCATAAAATAGTTTGGGAGTTTGGTTAACAATGCATCATTTTATATAATGATACATTTCTTAACCAGTAGGTAGTTGTTCCAGGATTAAAATTACTGCTATAATAGTGAATTTGTAGTTGACACGACTTAATGTTCCAACTCATAGATATATAGGAAACAGTTCTTTAAATAAACTATGTCCACTCATTTCTATGACTGCTGCAATATAAATAGTCTCAGTCATTGTTTATGGGGTGTCTTGATAGTCTGCAATGATGATACCCCAGAAACAGCAGAAAATGTGGAACTTTTCATCTTCTTTACTAGATGTCTCTTGAGAGGTCCACACACCCAGTCCTTTTTTGTTGTCTTGGGTGACAGCTCATAAAAGCTAGAAGCTCATCCTGGAGGCAGCTCAGGATGATGGAGAAGTGTCCTTTACAGGTGCCTCGGTTGCTCTAAGCCTCTTCCAGGCCGCTGTTTACCCTGCCAGAGAGGAGCCTTGAGAATCTGGTCAGTTTCAGGGACTTTCTGAAGCTTTCTTGAGTTGCTTTACCTTCCTGTTTAAGGAGCCCCTGCAGGATGGAATGTTTCAATTTTGAAGGAAACTGCTACAAAACAAAAGGCTGTATTATCCTATGATTATGCCACCTACTTTCCGAGTATGGCTGAGCCTTCTAAAAACCTGCAGAAGGCCTCCCAGCGGGATGCTCTCCTCCATGAAGACAGAAAGTGACAAAACCGCCTGGTAACATACTCTGAGAAGGAGAGGATATGGACAGAGGGGGCAGACTTACACTTCCAGCTATTGTAATGTAGGAGCTGGACATATCATGGGTTGTGTCTACCAGGAACCTCATTGTTTGAGTGTCTCGACTCACACTTGTTTAAGAGGAAATTTCTTAACCTCACGTGTGACTTTGGACTGTATCTGCCTTATTAATTCTCTACAAATCATACCCTTTATTATGTCAAATACTCAATGAGCCACAGCTTTCTGGCAGTGTCCTACCCATTGGTTCATCTGATGAAGCATGTCACTAGTAGATGACATTGCAATTTTCCCTTGTAAATTTTGGCTTGGATTGGCTTGAGGGGATATAACACATTTAGGAGATGTATGATTTTGATTTATGAAAGAAAGATCTGGAACCGATGGTGCCTCCTCATTTTCCCTCTCCACCTCTTCCTCTCATTTAATAAGAATATTAGGTTTGCTCTGTGAGCTTGGCTTGGCCCTTCCTAGACCCAATCCTGAGGTCATGACTGTCTTCCTAGCTTGGTTTCTGTCTTCAGTCTTTGCTCTGCCTCCACATTTTCTGAAAGTGTTTAGACTGTCCTCTTCATACTCACCAATCATATGCAGGCTTATAGACCTGCCCATAGCTCTTGTCCTGTCTGGACTTGGAGATGTGCAGTTCTTTAGTAATAACAGGGACTCCTCAGGCTTCTGGAATACTGACTGCTAGAGAGCCATGGAATGACCTTACATGCTTTGATTTATTCAATTATTCTAACAGCTGTATGAAGGTGGGAGCAGTTATCACTCTGTATTCCAAGATGGGTGGGCAACAAAGACACAGAGAGTTTAAGGAGCTTGCCCATGGTCATGGCCCCCATGGTCATGGCCCCCATGGTCATGGCCCCCATGGTCATGGCCCCCATGGTCATGGCCCCCATGGTCATGGCCCCCATGGTCATGGTCCTGTAGCTTGTATGTGAATCCTCTCTGGTTCTGTCTACATCACATGTAAGGTCTCCTTTGCGGCTTCCACAATGGTCTTTTTTTTTTTT
>JAQHUG010000021.1:5856242-5904632 GCA_028555095.1 Dicrostonyx torquatus
CGATTGAGCATCCTTTGGATATATACCCAAAAGTGGTATTATTGGGTCTTGAGGAAGGTTGTTTTCTAATTTTCTAAGAAATCTCCACACTGACATCCAAAGGGGTTGTACCAGCTTGCATTCCCACCAGCAATGCAGAAGTGAGAACCCAGATTCTTAAATGTGGTGGTATGTATATTAATATTATATTAAAGCCATCCCATGTGTTATGTGACCTGACGGTTCCTAATGTTAGAAGAGGATACTAGGGCATAGAGATCTCAAGGACTCTGCCCTTTGCCACATAGCTAGTGAGGACAGGGCAGGACTTGACCCTATCTGATATTAATATTTTTGCCTCAAAAATGTCCTGTGTGTGAGTTGCATTGTACTGTTTAGAAGTTGATCATCTGTGACCTGATAAAAGCTATTTCACGTGATTCACTGAGAGGCAGGAATTTCCTTTTATCAAAACCAGGCAGTGGCATCAGTGGGGACTTAGTCCTTCCTTTTACCACAGTCTCCATGGGCTGCCTGGCTCAGGGTTAGCATTCTGTAAGTGCCAGTTGATTAGCGATTAGCAAAGCTTTGATTATGTCAGCCCTGCCCTCTGGTCTGTGTTACACTTTTGTTACCCTCTGTATCAGTGTGAATTTTCAGAGAAGCAGCGAGAAGACATACGCAGTTAGGAAAGACTCAACCCATTTATCAGAGGTGCAAGCCAATCGACCTTGCTCCTGGAGGAGACCCTTTCTGCTAATGAAGACAGTCATGAAAATCACAGCCCTTCTAAAATGACCACTCAGTTTAGAACCTCAGAGATGCGAAGTATGAGGGGCTTCCCACCGGCGCAGTGTGATCTTGGCGAGAGCCTGTGTGGAGCTCAGAATGCCATCCTCTCCGATCTTTATTTGAGCAGTAAACACATTTTTAAACACACACCATGCTGTCTCTAAAAATAAGCAGTATTTTGAAAAGAAAACTAGTGCCCAAGTAGTTGGCACATCTGGTAGTCAGAAAAGCTGTATGGTTTGTTTTTATGGAACAACAAGCCAGGGAACATTCAAACTTGGCCAGTTGCAAATTTCTATCTGCGATGACACCAGGTTGAAAAAAAAAAATTGGCTCTAGACTCAAAACGGAAAGAACGTTGGAAACGGGCAGAGAATTAAACAGCATCATTTACTATCTTGTTTTGTGCAAGGAATTATGAAGAACTTTTCTTCTTTAACAGAGTGGAACAGAAAAGCAAGGGCAGGCATGGAACAGCCATCCATGACAAGAGCCGCCGACACCATAGTACCTACCATAGTGCCGAGGCTTTGTGTGTGCTGTTAATACTGGCTGCAAAGCCCCCTAGGAGGCAGCACCAGTTTCTTTTTCTCTTTGGTAGATGGAAACATAGAAATACTGACTGCCAAATTTTCAGAAATTTGCCTCGGTCGTGCAAAGAGCTTGATCCCAGGCAGGCTGCCCACAGAGTCCACACTCTGACTCCGAGTAGCTCGGAGCTGATGCTTATGTCTGGGATTCTGAAAAAGACTTAAGACTTTTAATGCTTTGTTAATAGTGTCTTTTGGTACAGCTCTTGTTTATTTCCCATTGTGAGATAGATGGTGCCATTTTCAAGAACCTTCTCATCGCTGCATACAAATACTGCATGTTTCTGAGAAAGTCACTGTTGACACAAGCTGTCACTTTCTGTGGTTAGAGGACGTTGAAGTTGATCCGTGTGTTTGGAGTAGGGGGCGGGATAGTGCACAGTGATGCTACTGAGCTGAGAAGGACTGAGGTGTCTAGGCTGCAGGGTCGGTGTCTGGACCAGAAGAACTGCTGTACACTCACCAGCCTCATCTTCCATTCAGCTTGGTCAGCTGCACTATGGAGACACATCAGGGTTCACTTAACTGGTTTCTTTCTTTCTTTCTTTTTTTCCTAAGGGATTTTTGAGACAGGGTTTCTCTGTGGCTTTGGAGCCTGTCCTGGATCTAGCTCTTGTAGACCAGGCTGGCCTCAAACTCACAGAGATCTGCCTGCCTCTGCCTTTGAGTGCTGGGATTAAAGGCGTGTGCCACCACTGCCCAGCTTAGTTTGGAATTTTTAAAATGGTCCTATGTTTCATTAAAAAAAAGTCAGGAGGGCTCCCATGGAAACAGTTGGATAATATTTGATATTCATTTCAGTCATTCTTAATTTTTATGTAATAGGCTGGGTTCTAGGGAAGAAATGCACATTAAACAAGGACTTCATTTTTTTCAAAAAGAATTGAAGCACAAAAATGAGAGATTTGTGGGAATATAATAGGCTCACGTCCTGAAGGTGAAAGGACAGAGTCCTCAGATCTGTCCAGATGACACTGGGGGTTGCAAGTGGACGGAAGGACCTTTGGGTTGAAACCTTGAAGATGCAGAGGATCTCACTAGTTACAAAGTTAACAGAGACAATTGCAAGCGAGATTTAGAGTAAAAGATGCCGTCATCATATTTGGCAGTTGAGAATTCTAAGGTATACATATCTTCATCCCATCCCTGAAGTAATGATGCCATGTATGGATTCAATTGGGTCTTCATGTTTTTACTACATATATATTATGTATTTTATACAAACTTATTTAATAGTATAACCAATATAATAATTGGTTGTTCATGCTTTTAATATAGATGTATATGCACACAGCAGTTTAGATTTGACAAGTAGGTATTAATATGCTTTGTTACCAAGCTGTATTTCTTGTGTGGACTAATAGAGTGACAAATGTATTTGTTTTAGAGGTAGATAGGTGTTAATAGTTTCATTAAGGATTAATCAGGTACAAAGTGACAATTCATTATATGAGAGTATATGGCATCCTTGTTGACTGAGTGCTTGATATCTGATGTTGCTTTTAATAGAAATGTCTAGTAGCGGTGGCAGCTGAGGCAGTAACGCAGGTTATTACAGCCTGGGTTAGACTCTGCACCCTTGCATCCTCTCTCCCATGGTTAAAAGAGAGCCCATGCAAATACATACAATTAAGAATTTTCAGAGAAACTCAGTTCATGAGCATTATATTAAAAATACACCCGCCATTCTTGATGTTAAGGCAGAAAACCCTGATGGTCCAATGCCATGAGTCATAAACGTAAGATGATGGATCAGAAACCTGCTTAGGTGGAAGAGATAGGTGAACTTGGACATCTGAACAAAGGATCTGAGATCTTCTTTAGGGGCCAGTGATCTTGGAAAATGTTCAAGAGCATGCCCGGAGCCCAAACTGAAGCGTGTGGGTGCCGTGGAAATCCACGGAGGAGTTGAGCTTCTTACTTGTTAATTCCCTGCGTGGCTGTAGGCAGGCCGTGTGCACATGGGTTTTAGATTCCACAGCACTGACGTGGAGAGGGCCTCCTGCCACCTAACGTAGCTGGGACTCCACCAGGATAGTTGAGTTGTCGTGTCATTTATGGGGATATGGCAATACTTTTTAGCTCTGTTTTGTTTCAAGGGGCTCTTAGAAGAAAATGTAACCAAAATCAATGCCAAGTAAAAGAACTCTTGGGATTTGGTTTATTTTGGGAGGAAAACAAAGTATGAAATTTTGCTTTCTAGAGCTAAAGAAAATTACAGTGATAAATTCTACATACTTTGGTCCCAAGTAGAGTGATGGCAAAGCCAGACAATCTCGCGAGAAATGTATTCTCATTTGTTAGAGTTGGGAGTAGAGGATCAGCCGCTGAGACTCAGGTGGTCGGCGGGTTTTGAAAAAGTCCATCCCCTAAAGGGAACGTCTAGAATGTCTAAGCTTTTACTGTTGCTTTAAATAAATGAGTCATGGCGATGTTAGCTGTTTTCCTCTCCACTTTCACTTCTCTTTAACGACATAGATTCTTGTGGGTTTCTTTGCCTTTTTTTCTTTCTCCTTTGGGTATGTACCACAGTTTTTTATTTTTTAAAGAAAAAATGGAATATTATAAGTAATGAAAACAAAAATGTTGTTAAATTCAGTTACCTTTCCAAGTGAGTGTTTTATGGATTTCCCATCTTCAATTATTAAAAAAAAATGTTTTCTGTCCAGTGGCAGTGGAGTGGGGATGAAGAGGGGATACCCAAGGTTAAAGGGATATAACTTGACTATAATTTTTCTCTTAAAGAGACTATCAGGAAGTACAGATTTGCAATCAGATCAGTTCAGTGTTTTGGGTCCCCCCCCCCCCAGCAGCATTGGCTTTATTTACTCTGTGATTCAAAATATTAGCTACTCTAGGAAGGAGTTGATCTGATAAAGATAATTCCATCTACTGATCACCTTTGCCCTTCAGTTAAGGATATTATAAATTATGACTTTCAGCTTAATTTTCAAGAGCTTATTCTCACTTCTGCACAGTGAAATTTAGTCGCATTTGGTGTGAATGGTGATTACGAAAAGCTTTTTGCTATGGCATTACAGATTTTGCGTTGGAATCACATGCTTTTTGGTCTAATGAGTATTACAAGAGATACTTTTACAACACCAGCACTTGGGAGGTGGAGACAGGACGAAGAGGGGCTTAAGGGCTGTCTTTGGCTACATAGTAAGTTGGAGGACAGCCTAGACTACATGAGACCCTGTGTCAGCCCCAATATAAATGTGCACATGTGTGTATGTACTGATTTCTGATGTAAGGGACGTGAAAGCTAACCTGATTCATTTGTTTTTAGGGGCTCTTGGCTTTGGGCCTCAGTGCAAGTCCATTGGAAAAGGCAGCCGCAACAATCTAGTGGTCACCAGCAGTCCCATGATGGTTCAGCGACTGGGACCCATTTCACCTCCAGCAAGCCAGGTCTCCACAGCATGCAAGCAGATCAGTCCTAGCTTACCGAGGGCACTGAATGCAGCCAACCTGAATAGACCTCCTTCAGATTCCAGGTCTCAACTTACGTTTTTTTCCCCCCTTTCCTTCCGGTATAATCACCCCCCCCCCTGCAAGTGTTGTCCCCTCTCTCCCTGAGCACGAATGTACTCACACACTCAGTCACTCACTCACTGGTGCTGAAGCAGCTCTTTTAGTTTTAACCTTGTAGGAGAACGTGGGTAAGAAGTGAACATGTGCCATTCCTCATCAGGATGAATGACGTAATAGCTGTTGTGTGGTCATGTGAGATTTGGGAGTCTCAGGACCCGAAGCCTAGGTAGTAAACTTGTCACTGCCGTACAAAGCAAGGCACATCTTGGCCAAATGAGATGCTCTGCCCATCTGCCAGGCTTTCAGGTGTGCACTGCAGTGTCTCAGGGATGTCTTACGAGCTGTCAGTCTGTTCGCTCACCTGTCCACTCATCTACCCAAACATGTGCTAAGTACCTACTGTGTGCATAATTCAGCAGTTTAGGGAAATAGCAGAGAGAACAAAGGTAGAACTCACGAATTCTAATATGTTTGGGAAGACATAGCTTCACAGTTATGCAAGCCTTTAGTTAAATATTCAGTTAGGCAGTAGCATCAGTGCAGTATAATACTGTGTGTCTTTCTCACTCAGAAGAGTTAAACTGAAAGAAACCACTCCCCTCTAGACAGAATTTTATCTTCCTCAGGGTCCATATGTGTGCGGCGGGGGTGGCAAATCAAAGTGGACTATGTGTAATGTTTAAGATCTATTTCTTTTGAAGATTATTATGTTATCATTTAGAAGTTACTTTCTTGGGAAAATCACAGTGCAGAATTTTTGCCGATATCAGTTCTGAGATGATGGATCTTGCAGAGGAGCTGCTCCCTGTATCCTTTTGTGCCTGCTGTGACCTGCTGAGGTGCCGTGTAGTTGAGACTCTATTTCTCCTTTTCCCTTCCTTCTGCTCATCTTTTCTGCTCTTCTGTCCCAGCCTCCTTTCAGTTGAGACTCTGAAATCATGACTCCCAGATCGCTTATTTATGCCTTTTTTTTTTTTTCAAAGGTGAAAGCTTGTTTTCTACTTGAGACTCTAGTGATAGGAGGCTGCTGTCACTTTCCCATTGATGATTATGCCTCAAGGGACTCCTCAGCCTTGCTGAGCGCTGCATGGAAAATTAACTCTGCTCATTGGTGGGTGTCATTGGAAGCCTTCAGCTTCCTGTCTGTGGCTAGTCCATCCCATGCCTGGAAGGCAGTCATAATTAATGGAGAGGCTGATGGTAGGCAGAACTCAGACCGCTGAAGCCAGGTGCCTTACACAGTCTCTTTCATGGTGCGTCCAGAGGGGTCATTATCTCAGTATTTCCTGGCATATCTGATTCCTTAGCATAATATTATATCCTTAAGAGACAACATCTTGACGATGCACTGACAAGTGTTTTGACTATGTATTCTGTGAGATCTTCTCAAGGAGTGTGTGTGTGTGTGTGTGTGTGTGTGTGTGTGTGTGTGTGTGTGTGTGTGTTTGTTTCCCTGGATGGCTAGCTGAGGTAAGTCCATGTATTGCAGCTTTGAAAGTTGTATGGTTTTTGTGGTTGTTACATTGGTTTGTGTGTTCCACCAGGTGAGCAAACGCTTGAGAGGCAACAGTGTAACCTGAAGGCATTTTACAGCCTAGCACTAAAGCGAGGCTAGTGAGTAAACCAGCCGAGCATTTCATGCATGGGGTCTTCTGTAGGTAGATGGGGGCCAAAGAGGCCATGAACCATTCAGTCTGAGAGATGCTTGCCCTTTGAACAGCTGCAAAGTTGATTGTTTCCCCTACAGTTCTATAATTGCTATGCACTATAGAGAATGGGAAGCTATAGAAAAACCAATGTAGTGACCACAAGAAGTACACAGCCTTTCTAAGCTGCGGTACATGGTTTCTGTCCAGCTGCACCTAGTCATTTCTCAACTCCTGTTTTGTTGCCCATCCTTTAAAAACAATTCCCAGAGATTTCACAGAATTAGAATTCGGCAGTAAATGTGCTCAGCCTGAGATTACCAAACACTCTTCGGATCCATGTGAGCACATGCTCTACAGGCCCTGGCTTTCCTGGCCATCAAGTTGACCATATAATAGTCTTGGTTTTATAACTTTCCCCAGTATATACAGCTTAAGTCTTTTGTAAGACATCTTCGTTAGCCTCATATCATCGTTTTCTCCCGCCCCAAATGCCACTTTACAAAAAAGAACAGAAATAAAATAATTCTTATCAGTCCTTTATTATTAGGTCTTTAGTTCTTTGTTTTAATTATATCATTTCCCTCTTCCTGTCCTCCCTTCAATACCTCTCTTTCAGATTCATAGCTCCTTATTCTTTAATCTTTAATTTACTATTTATTTGCTTGCATATATGCAAATAAATAGTAAATGCAAGCTGCTGTTCCCTTCAGTGTTGCTTTTCCGAGTATTCTTTAGGTCTGAGCACTTGTCATTGGGTAACAGAGACTCATTCTCCCTCTCTTAGCAGTCTTTAACTGCCTTCAGTTAATGCTTTAATTAATGCTTCAGTTAGGGTGGTGGCCTTGTGAAATTTCCCCCATCCACCTTGGCTTGCCAACTGGTATTGTCATAGTTCGGGTCTTGTTTAAGCAGCCATATTATTGAGTTTTCACTAGGGTAGCTTCCCCCATCATAGCTAGAAGACACAATATCTCTGGCTATGACAGTTTTTCATCTCCTCTTCTTTGAGGGTGCAGGGCTTGAGTGAGAGATGGATCAGTGGCAGCTGGACACCCTCTAGTAGGTTGTTCTGCATTTAGTTGAGTTGTGGTCTTCTCTAATGCTCTCCATCTGCCGGGAAGTGAAGCTTCTTTGATGAGGAGTGAAAGCTGCATATACCTGTGGGTACAAGGATACATGTTTAGAGTGAAGTTAGGAGTTATACTGGTTTAGCAAAGTGGCTCTGTTAGGCTCCCTTCTAAGTCTGTGACCTCACTGGACATGTGTTCTTGGGTAGGTATACAGTATCAGATATGATTTCCCTCCTGTTGAACAGGACTTCAGTCCAATTAGATAGCTGTTGGTTACCACCAAGATATAAATGCCTCTATTGTACCTTTAGGGATAGATTGCATGCTGACCGTTGTCGTTCATAGATACCACCCCAGGGTAGGATTACTGCATGTTTTACTCTCTTCATGTCTTGCACTGCAGTTCTGTCTCTTACTTTAGTGTTACCAATAATACTTTATTGGATTAACCTACAGGTCTTTTATTTCATGCCTCTAGTGATTAGAATAAATTCTCAGGAGGTAAGATTTGTTGGTTTAAACAGCTACTAATAGCAGCTTTGTTGCTATAAATAGGCATTTTCATATTGCACTGCAGAGAAGACCAACCCTCGTGAGCTTCACAGTGGTCTCAGACATCATATGTTTAGTTTTATCTATACATTTTATTAGTTTGAGATAATAATTGTGTAATTATCATAACTGATATTTCTTCATTATTGATAATATTGAACAGTTTTCAGAGATTTGCCAGCTATATTCCTTTTTTTCTCTTTTCTTCCTTTCTCTCTATTTTCTTTCTTACTTGATTTGAATGTAATTTTTTTTCTGGGGCATTTCTCTAAGAGAACATGCTCTGCCTTTAACTTGTGCTCTGTTTAATCCAGTGGTGGGAATCCTGCCTTTGTGCTGTGTATTTGGTGCGATAACTGCCTGGGCATTTCTATTAGCCAACCACAGTGCTCAACAAATTCTGTACTCTGTTGAAGAGTCAGGAGCCAATGTCAGCTTAGGTGTCATGCGTTTCCTGCTTAAAGGCCATTGCACATCCATCCATCCCTAAGTGACTACTTCATACAGTTGTTTAATATCTCAGCCGAGCAGAGCTGATCAGTAAGAGAGATGGGATGCTGCTTGTGTGCGCTTTGAAGATACTTAGCTTGTCTAGAGTGTCCCCATGCATTGTGACTTTGAACTCACGATTGAATATTCATAGTCCTAGCAAGTATCATCCCTGTTGAAGGTGTGGTGGTTTCAAGACACAGAAAGTCTACTTAGTTTGCCCTGGGTCAGTTTCGCAGCTTGTCTTTACAAAGATTAGCGATCACCTAGTGATGCCAGTCTAGATCCAAATAGTGTGCATTGTTTTTATATTCTAAACTGGAATTATTGGCAGCAATTGCTTTTTTTGTTTGCAGTATGCACATAAAACTCAAAGAAGGCCAAGAAAGGGACTGATAATAGACTCTAGGCTCCCTGTGCGTTCTGAAATCTTCTAAACCTGCTGTGTTCATAAGGTGTACCTACTCTTTTGGAAGATGAACTGGGGTACATAGATGACAATTTCCAGATAAGCTAGGGCTGGTCTTTCTCAGGATCTATGGGTTTATGACACATATATGTCATGTATTATATAATATGCTCATAGATTTAGCTCCATGCACAGTTGGTATATGTACATGTGTTTATCTTCATGAGCAGCAGTATGAAGAATTCCATATGACCTTTAAGTTAAAACTTCTTTGAAGCTTTAGAACAAATTAACTCAACTTGGTCAGCATAGCTCCTATGGCTTCTTGAGAGCATGTTTTTCTTAATGGCTTCTTAAGTTTTTCACTTTGCTTTTATTTGGTTTTAGTTTTATCGTCTTGCCTTTCACATACCGTTCTAAATAAACCAGTCACCAGAAATAATGTCATTAGGATCAGATGAACATATGGGGATGGAGATTGGTCTCAGTGCGGTGACACAGCTTTCTGAGTTCTTTGTCACTTTCTCTTCCACAGGCCTGGTGTGTGGAGCAGCAGGGGTTACAGGCTAGAATCCTTGGCAGCCTTCACACTCGTTCAGCCTACTGTTGCAGAAAAACAGGCAATTTGTGCTGCAGTCCTAGCTTGTGTGATTCAAGCCTGTTCTCACCAAGTCTTCCAATCAAGTAGAGCACTGTGGACCACACAGGGTATATTGTGAGAAAATGAGAGAGCCAGTTAGGTCTCTGTCTGTCACTTCCCTTCATCCGGGCTTTATTAAGGCCCTTCCATCACTCCTCTGCTGTCACAGATTTGTCATTATTTTCTTCTTATAAAAATATTTTAAGAGTCTAGTTAATTTATGTCATACTGTGTATTCAGTAAGTTAATATATAAACTGCTCTGTAAGCTTTGTAAGTCATGATTATTGTTTCTGTGTACTGAGTCTGTTCTTTGAGGTAGCCTCTTGTTATGTAGTCTATGTTGGCCTTGAAGTCATGATCTTCTGCCTTCAGCCTCCAAATCCTCGGATGGTATCCCAGGCTTGCGGCACCAAGCCGGGCTCTTCTTTATGGACGCTCTTGATCAACAGGCGCTTGAGCTGTTTGTTTCTAACACTGCAGCAGGTACCAGGGAGATCAGAACCATCCTTTCAGTGGAAAGGTCTTGCCATTTGTGAGCATGATCCTCAGAGAGAGATGGTGGTCTAGACGGTAGAGCTGCCTTGGAAAGAGGACTCTTGCTACAGAGATAGACTTCATGGGTAGGACTTTGAATGATTAGGTCTCCTAAAGTGCGTCTTTCAGAGGCATAGGAAACGATTGCCATTTGTTGGAAGTTTTGTTCCTGTTGGGTATTTGAGGTGTCGGATGGAGGAAGGGGCACAAACTTGTTCTCTGTTTATGCCTTTGCTTTTAAGTAGACTCTCCAGTTTGCTTTCTGAAAGATTTTTGACAACTGCCTTGGAAAACTGAGATGCCAAAGAGAAACATGTCTGCACTTGGGATATCCTGTGCTATATATTAAGCCATGTTCAGCATAATTTAAGAGAAATGAGTTTTGCCTTGCATTATTGAAAAATGCACATGTTCTCTCTGCATCCATTGAGCCAAATAATGCAGTTTTATCAGCAGAATGCGTACTATTGCATGAGCTACTCTGGCTGTCAGTCATTGCTTAAAAGTCTGATGTGTTCTAGAATGGCTGCCTCCTGAGAGCAGGCACCTGTTCACCATGGAGCTCTGTCAGTGTTCTGACATCCCATAGTTTCTTGACCTTGGTGATAAGCAGAGTCTGTTGTCTCTGCTTCGTATACAACAGTTTTACTGATGTAGCTTGTGTCTGAATGTAATTCCTGACTTTTGACACATGGGACAGGGTCAAAAGGCTCTTGACATTCAGTCACCAGGAGCCTTCTGCTGAGCTCTGCAGGAAGAGCCACGTGTTGGAAGTGTGCTTGGGAAATAATTGAGAAGTGTCCACGGGGAATTAGAACCCAAACGGTCCAGAGACCGTTTGCAGACTGCAGAAGGACTTTCATCCAAATGTAAGGATGTGAACCAAGAAGCAGATCTCTGTCAAGGGCAGTTGGACATAGGTTCCTGCTGGGTTTGTCACTGGCAAACATTGCCGCACCCGTCGGCACCTTCAGGTCGATGGCAGTGTTAACCACCATACGCCCTGCTTTTCCAGTGCTGATATGTTTTCTTGTCAGTATTCCTGGGTTGGCAGAAACAGTGTTCCTGGTTTCCAGTTTGTGAAGCGGAGTAGGGAACAGGTGAAATGTTGCTTCCCCCTTCCTCTGCAGCAGGTTGATATTTAACAGCCAGAGACAGGGAGTGTGTTCATGGAGGGAAGTCACACATTTTGCAGAAGAATTTTTGGTAATTAATGCATTTAAATAAAAGAATCTAGAAAAGCCAATTGCAGGCACATGTGGAATAAACCAAGTTTCTCGGCTATCTGCCGCATCTGCATTGGGCTCTGGAACCTTTTTTTCTCTGTCTACATGTTGATCCTTTTAGGGATGATTATTCTGTCTGAGGGATATAGCTCTTCCTTTCTTTTATTGTTTTTAAGGCAATAGTGTCCCTGGAAAGAAAAATGGATTTTCAAGGGTCTAGCATTATCATTATAAACCATTTTGATATGCAAACAATGAATTGTGACATTTTTAGCACTTCTTTTGTGAACGGTAAGGACAGGGAAGGAATTGTTATAAAAATGAACCACTGCAAGTGAATGACCTGTTCTTGGCCCGATGCTGCTCAGATCCAAGGACAAGAGCTCATGGTATACCTATCTTAACAAGTGTGGTTAAGGCCCACGTGGCCTGGTGCATGATGCCAAACGCAGCTTTTCAGCTTGTTACTTCTTTATGTATAATGCCTTTGTTCTATTAAGGACTATTCTGTGTGTGTGATAAAGAGTGAACTCTGCCTCCAGCATGCTAAGTATGCACTTTCTCACCGAGGTATGCTTTCTGCCCGTGTATCTTACATTTTCACAAATTTTCTAGGGTCATTTGAAATGAATGAGTACTTGGCATTGTAAATTGCCCCTTGAAATGTCTAATTTGTTAATATCAGTGCAGCTAAAATGTAAAATTATTAGTAAGTCTCTAGCACAAACATTTTACTTGGAAGATACTTCTTTTTTAAAAGAATCATGGACTTATGTGTGACCCTCCCAGGTAGATTTTAATTGGAGATTAGTGCTGTTCAGAATTATGTAACCTGAAGGCCTACCATGGTATGGTGCACACAGTAGGTGCTTAACAGATACTGCTTTGGTTTTCCAAGGCAAGCAGCTATAACTTTTTCCTAGTCCCCAGTTTTCCCCTTCTCTAGGAAAAGGGATACTTTGAAATAAAGTGAGGACTATTCTTATTGAATTACTAGAATTATTTATAACAATAGCTCTTTCATTATTCTAGTAAGCATTAGCTTTTATTGTTTGTCTTGGTAAAATATTATTTGCCTGGAGCCTAAAGCCTTGGATTCTGTGGCTAAGAACTTGTGTTTAGTGCAGAATGCAGTAAGGGAAAACCTTAAGGGGTTGTCAGTGCAGTTTTCTCTGAGCTCTTAAGCAATCCTCGTCTTGCTGAAACATTTGTTTCTTTCTTTCTCCTTCTCTCTGGCTGCTGCTCCAGGTCCCTTATTCTGCAAGAGTCCCTGGTGTCCACGACTTTGAGTCTGACGGAGAGTCAATCGGCCTTGAGTGTGAAGCAGGAGTGGTCTCAGAGCTACAGGGCTTTTCCGTCACTTTCATCGAACCATGGCTCTCAGAATGGCATGGACCTAGGGGACCTCCTGAGCTTGCCTCCTGGCACGCCGGGGTCCAGCAATAGCGTCTCTAGCTCTTTGCCACCTTATCTTTTTGGCATGGAAAATAGCCACTCTCCTTACCCTAGTCCTCGGCACTCAGCAACCAGGTCCCACTCCACCCGCTCCAAGAAGAGAGCATTGTCCTTGTCCCCACTGTCTGATGGCATTGGGATTGACTTCAATACTATCATCCGTACTTCGCCCACTTCCTTGGTTGCCTACATCAACGGATCAAGAGCCTCCCCTGCCAACATGTCCCCACAGTCGGAGGTCTACGGGCATTTCCTGGGTGTTCGCGGCAGCTGCATTCCCCAGTCTTGTGCCGTGTCCAGTGGGCAGAAAGGCGTGCTGGTGGCCAGTGGAGGACAGGTGCTGCCAGGCTATGGCGAGGATGGTACACTGGAGTATGAGCGCATGCAGCAGCTGGAGCATGGTGGCCTGCAGTCTGGACCTGTGAACAACGTGGCTCTGCAGCCGGGCCTACCGGGCCAGGATGGGTCAGCCAACATGCTCAAAACCGAGCGCCTAGAGGAGTTCCCAGGCAGTGCCTTGGACCTGCCCTCTGCGCAGCCTCTCCCTCCTCTTCCCCCGCCTCAGGGCCCCCCACCCCCATACCATGCCCACCCACACCTTCATCACCCAGAGCTCCTGCCTCACACACAGCCACTGGCCCTGGCCCAGGCTGGCCTGGATGAGGATGGGGAGATGGAGGACTCAGGGGGCAAGCACTGCTGCCGTTGGATAGACTGCAACGCCCTATATGACCAGCAGGAGGAACTGGTGAGGCATATCGAGAAGGTCCACATAGACCAGCGCAAGGGGGAAGACTTCACCTGCTTCTGGACTGGCTGCCCGAGGAGGTACAAGCCCTTCAACGCCCGCTATAAACTGCTGATCCACATGAGGGTCCACTCTGGGGAGAAGCCCAACAAGTGTACGGTGAGTGAGCTAGAGTTGCCGAAGTACTGCGCCACCTCTCTTGGAGGCCCAGCTTGATTGCATGCATGTATTTTTATCAAACACGGGCATGAAGTCAGGTAACCGCCTCTCAATTTTTGCGGAATTTGGATGTGTGGTGGTGAAGGTACCCGAAAGGTTCCTTGCCTCTTCAGCTAGCTGGCACCAGGGGAAAGTTTCTTTGATAACTGGTGGCTGCTGTTTTCTCTCATTTCTAGCTCATGCCCCATACCACTGTGGGAGTGGAGGCCAGAATGCCTTAATGTAGGCTGGAAAAGTGTGGGTGGGACTTAGTGTTTTCTTGGCTTCATGGATGTTCAAGGGCACGGGACATGCGCTGTGCCACAATCAAGCTTTTGTGATTTTCCAAAGTAGAAATACTCAGGGTTTTTTTGTGTGTGTGTGTGTGTTTGTTTTTAACCTCTAAAAATTTGGGTGAGATTTGGGGTCTGGGAGGAATGGTTCTGACATTTAAGAAAGAAATTCTCCACGTGGGAACTTGACGACTGCAATTATTGCAGCATGCAGCCTCAGCCAGCACATCGGGCCTTTCGGAGTTGTGAAACTCATTAATGACTTACAGCAAGGAAACACCAGGGGCCACCACAGGAACAGGGTCTCATGGGCCCTCGCTTGATTTTGAGGAAAGAGGGTTTTGTGGACTGAGAGAGAAGGCTGTGTGCCGCTGGTGTGGAAGCATGTGGGTCTGATGTCTGTCCTGCCTCTCTGTTTCTCAACACTGATCCTGGAACTGTGCTTCTGTTTCTTGGCAGAATCGACTGTTTTTGAATAATGTGATTCCTAAATGCTTTCACAATAGTTTCACACCTCACAGAAACCCTCGGGGCTTACAAGCAGGACTTCACTCCCCGGGATCACAGAGATAGCTCACTGAACTCTTGGAAAAAAAGAAGAACATATGTTTTCTATTAGTCTAGATGGACAGGAATAGCTCTTCAGAGTTAGAACTGAGAAGCCTGGGTGTTCCCTTAATGTTGAGCCTTCTAGAGATCAGCGATGGGTGAAGACTATAAACCAGTTGGAAAAGGAACTTGTTTGAACTGTGACCTTCCAACCAGAGTCCCCTCTTTCTGTAGTATGTGATATAAAGTGTCTGGACCATGTTTATGTTTAACTGTAGATTGGCCAACCTGATTCATGCGAAAGCAAACCATACAGGGAATACAAGCATTAGAGGCGCTTTTCACCATGCAGTAGGTAATTTTGAAAGAGGCTTAAGACTTTCTGGTGGAATGAAATTGCATTTCTTGTCATTACATTAGACCCCATGTTGTGATTTTTTTTTTTAAAGGAAAACCTGAAGCTGATGCATTGTGAGCGTGCCAGGTTCCATGAGTGAAAAGAATAATTACATTCCAGGAGGCCAAGCCGTACTCTGTCAGTAGGGTTCTGTGTTAGAAATGCCAGAATGAGACAAGCGATTGAAGGCAATTCCATTTACTCTATTTGGAACACAGGAGCCTGTTGCAAACAGGAAAGACATCCAGTCTCCAAAGGCAAACAGTCCAGCCTTTTAGTTCTGACTAATCCTGCCTGGAAATAGTTTACTGGGTTGGTTTTTTACTGAAGTAAACATTAAAGTTTGAATTATCAAAAAAATACTTTTTTGCTTTGCAACATTAATTTTTATGCAAAAGGATTTCCACATTTTCACCTCTCATCCCAGAGTTTTTCAAGACATACAGGTTTGCAGAGTTGGCGCTTGCTCAAGTGCATGGTGACTATTAAAAATAGAAGGGGTCGAGGGGAAGAACAGTTGAGAGGAGCGTACGTGCAGACCTGCGCCTCTGTTCATTGTGCCATTCGGGACGGGCAGATGAGGTCATTCTGCTTTCCTCCTCTGCCCTCTTTTCATTAACAGGAGGAGCCTGTGCAGAACTCACACTCCTGATCTGATAGCATGTAATGATAGCATGTAATGATAGCATGTAAAAGCTAGAGTCACAAAGCCCTCCCATGCTGTGGTGCAAATAAGTTCAGACAAAGAAAAGTTTCGTAGGAGTAGCTGATGCTACAGCTTCTCTGCCAGAAGGGTATGCTTCTAACAGTAAGATAACCATTTTCATGTAAGCTTACACATCATAAACCTTGTTATGTGGCTGTATGTCATGTGCTTGATGTGTAGACCTACAGACAACATGGCTAGAGTTGAAATGACCGTGCTATTCTTTTGGAGAGGTGTTCTTCAGGTTGTTGCAGCGGCTGCCAAACCTAAGAGTAGTTTAAATTCTAAGGCCCAGCCCAGTGTCTGCCTCCTATTACTCTTCTCTGCGTGATCGTTGGACTTTGTCATCTTTTTCACTTGCTGGGATCGTTGAACCAAGAAAGAGGATGTTGGCCCCTATGTGTTTGGTGACCAAGACTATAAGCAACACACACATTAAAAAAAAATACCATCCTTCTGGGAGTTATGGTAAAATGAGGGTGTGTTGGGACTAAGGTCAGCTTTACAGTAAGAGACTGAGGTAGAATCCTCCCCACATGCCAGGTTCCCTTTGCTGTATGGGAGAGTGCATTCTGTCAATCATTTCTCATTGAAACTCTGCAGACTAACCCAGAACCTGGGGTGCAGATCACTCTGGACTTTTGGTGGTACAGCTGGGGGAAGATTCTGAATTGGTTCTTTGGTTCTGTCACTGGAAGGAAAGGATCGGGTTCCTTTCTCATCCAAACAGCTCTACCCTCCCCAAGATTACATTCTGACTACCTCTGTGGAAAGACAAGACAACTTCTGTCCTTAAAGGCTGGGTTGCACGGAAGAGATAGTGCCAGACAGTGGCAGAGTTTTGAAAAGCAAAGGCCTCAGTAGGCAGAGAGGCAGATCTTCAATGAATCAGAAACAAGACGTGGCACGGTCTATTTTAAAGCAGAGTCCTTTCACTCATGTCTTTTAGCTAAAGCAGCGCCTAGGTGCCCGGCATTCTGTTTCTCCCTTCTGGCTTGTAGATGAGCTCTATCTTAGACAAATCTTGGGTTGTTGACTGTTGAGCAATCCTAAGCATCACCACACCAAATTCTGATGAGTCTTCCTGAGATGGATGAGGTGTCTGATTTTTAGTTCAGAACTAAGTCTTAGAAACATGGAGTTTGTGTCTAGACCATTTCTGTGTTCCCAAGAGGATAACAAAGTGTATCCAGACATGAAAGTTACAACCGTTCCTTAAGGCTTCCATAGTGGTGTCAAATGCTTTCACTTTATGGCGGTCTCTGCCTTTAACTGAAGGGTGGGGCAGTGCCCATTAGTGTTTCCAGGGAGGTTTTGAAGTGCATCAGAATGACATGAGAAGCTTGGTCTATGAGTGCTTATGCTGAGAAACAGCCTGTCCCACGAGCAGGGAGCAGGGTTCTGTTTAGGATCAGAACCACCTGGCCCGTTTTCCCGCACAATTGAAAGCAGTTGCGCTGGGAGGTTAGGGAGTGTTCAGAAGGGAATTCGGGGTGATGCGGGTTGCCACTTACACTTTGTTTATTTTTCCTGGATGAATTTACTCCAATGGCAAAGAAGAATTTTGCAAAACCTTTACCCACCCACAAATTTTCATGAAAATGTCACTGACCAAAGACAGTTTTGAATTTTGTATGAATTGACTCATTTCTCCACAGGCATTTTCCCTGGCAAAATTCAGTGTATTTGCTTTGGCTTGGATATTGGGCAGTTTGCTTTTTAAGTAACATTGGATTATGAGCACAAGAAAATAAATACAGAACTGGGGCTATGTCCCCATTCCTCTTTTATGGCCTGATGTATGGGTCATGGGCCAGCTTTGGCCATGCAAAGTATTTTTTGAGGAAAAGTACATTTGTTGTAAACTTTTCCCCCCTCTACAAAATTTATTTTGTTATTTTTGATAAGATTTGGCATTGATGTGATTATCACAATTATATGACCAGAAGGGACCTTTGAAAAATATTATTTAACTGTAATTATTAGTTACCACTCCAGAATTAGTTAGCAGCAATGTGTAAGTCTTCATAGTGCCAAGTATTGATAGGGGTGTGGAAAATGGGGTGTGTGTATGTATGTTAATTGTCCTAGAAAAAGTAAATTGGTATAACCACCTTGGAGAGCAATTTGGAAGTGCACAGCAAGACTGAAGTGTGCACATTCAACAAAACCCCGTCTAGGTGTCTCCCTTGAATACGCCTTTCCGTGGCAGCATGGAAACCTGGGATGAGACACTAATTACATATGTGCCTTTATTTATATACAAGTGTAATTGACTCGACTGTCCACAGACAAGGTAAACCAATTGACTGTGGTTTATTCCTGTGAAATACGGTGAAAGGATTGAAGTTAGCGAAATGCACTCTACATGGTAAATCTCATAAAATAAAGTCTTGTAACATGGTATGTGTAACAATGCAGTTTATGTACATTGAAACCCACAGAAGAATGATGAGGATCTGCAGGTTAACAATTATGTGGGCAGGGTGACCTGTAATCTTAGGGTAGTGGATAGTTCGAGGGAGGATGCGGGGATTTTGCTTACTGTCTTTGTGATTCAGGAAACTAATGTATGGGAAAACTTGAATTTCTTTGTAGCTTCGTGGTGGTGATACAAGTTTCGCAGGGGCTTCTTATGTATTCTCTTCGTTTTACTTGAAATGTTTTGCAACTTTGTAGATTTATCCTAATGCAGCAGGAAATCGATTGGTATACACTCCAACTTCCTTCCACACACACCATTTTTCAGATGAGAACAAAGCCAAGGAAAATTGATTTTTCCAAGGTCATTGTTCTGCTGCTCCCTGTTTAGGGCCTCCAGGGCAGTGTTGCTAACTTTTCTGACCTTGAACTCACCCGGAGTGCTTTGCAGAGCCCTGGTACTGGTCTGCACTGGAGAGTCTGTGATGTGGTTGGTCTGGGTGAAGTTCCTGTAGGTTGTTCTAATGGCTATCCATGCCTGAGGACCAGGCTCTTGAAGTTTCTGAGTTCTGACTTTGAGTTCTAGGTAAAATTCTAACACGTCACGGAGTTCAAGCGCCAAGTTGCTGTTAGAACTGGGTATAGTCTCATTTTCATCGTTACCTGATAATGACCAGGGTAGACTCAGGTTTCTTAGACAAAAACACAGATGAGAAGTGAAGGATTGGAGGGACCCAGGGCAGTGCAGCAAATGTATGTCTGTCTATACGCAGGGTTACTAGGAGTTAAAGACTGAGATGGGACTTGTCATGAACTGCAGGCATAGCATTGTCATCTTTCTTGGCTCCTTGAGCTCACAGTGACAGTGAGAAAGCTGTTATATAGTTGCCATTTTTAAAGGGAAGAGAGAGTTGATCCTGTCCTAATACATTACAGACTATCTTTGCAATTAAAAAAATCTATCTTCAAGACAGTTTCGCTACTATGAAGATTTCTAAAGAGTTGGTATGCTTGAAAAAAAACCCTGAATTTTCCCATTTTGTAAAATCTGCCTGATACGATTAAACAAATAAAATTAACATTAATATCCTCTTTGTCTCTTGAGACTGAAATACTACCAGTAAAACATCTGGTAAAGATCAGAGAGACTGTAACTTCCAAGTCATATCCTACAAGGCATCAGTCTGTCAAATATTAGCCACAAACTCAATGATTTCAAACAGTAAAATCAAATCTCAAATTTTTCCAGTCATTTTTACACGAGAGAGCTACAAGCATATTTATCTGTGTGTATACGTGTTCAACACAACATAGATACATATGGCGCCGTAAACTGCAACTCCCTAAGGATAGGGAACAGCAAAACCACAGTAGTCACCATCAGATGGGAAACTGACCACAGTCTATAAGACCTCTGTCAAATCAGATTTCATATTCCAAGATTGGAAACCTGCCATTTGGTAGTGGTTTAATTCGATTTCTCTGTAGAAAGTACTTAATCCACTGCACCTGAGGAACTAGGCTTTCTTGAACTTTGCCCTAAAAATAAATTCATAACAGATTTTGGCAAATGTTTTGAAGAAAATCATGGGTTATGTTTCTTTATTCTATAATTTTTAGGATTAATGAAAAATAATAGATAATGAGAGTGTCTCTAAGAGGTTAATATTTGAGGTTTAATCCTCATTAAGCAAAATCATTAACTACTTGATGGTTAATGTTCCTTTTAGTTTACATTTATTTTGTGGTTCATCTCTAATTTTATGCCCTGAAATAACATTTTTAAAATTAGAATTATGTGCATCTTCTCACAGATGAATAGATTAAGAGAGTATATGTCAAGCCTTTTCCGTTTTGTTAATGTATAGTTTTACAAATGTATTTTTCTTAGCCCTTTCGGACTTCAGCAGTGTGGAAAATTCATTTGACACTTTATTGTAGAGATCTTTAGTGACCTTTGGAATATTTCTTAATTATCCTTTCTTTGATTGACATCTTTCAGTCCAGATAGAATTTGACCCTGTAGAACTAAAAGAACAAATTCATTTATAGTTTTTTTTAAAGATAGTTTGTCTGATTTTCTGATCTCTCAGAGATGTTTCCTTCAAGTTCTAGAACAGATGACTTGGGAAAGAGTTTTCTCTTTTTTTCCCTTTCCTTTTTTCCCCCCTAGGTAGCTAATAGTTCTTGTAACCATTATTGCGCCAAAGCTTCTAGACCATCATAAAACAATGGATGTATTAACCCTGGGCAGTGGATGTGTGTCTGCCAAACCCAGAACCGGGGCAGGACATGCCTGATTTCACATTTACCCAACTGTGGTCAGCCAGATAACCTTAACCTGGATGAATACTATGGAATCTCAATAGCTGTCATTACTCACACAGACTTGGGTAAGAAAGTTGAGTGAAGCCCGCATGCCCTTATTAGATAGCACAGGGTTTATATTTATTTTCTTGGGCTATAAATGGGCACTTCAGTGGGGGAGAACAGCTAATTCTTTTGGAGAACTTTAAGGACATCTTAAAGATAATCTGAGAAATGGTTTAGAAGTTGAAATTGAGATGACAGACTGGGCAGTGTGCTGAGTACCGACAATGCTCTGAACAAAGAGCTTTCCCTTCGATTTCATTAGCCTGTGGTTGTAAACCAGGGCACAGAAACCCTGCTCTCGTGGCATGTGTACTGACATGTGGACTCCATGAGTGTGCTTCCACTCACGTGATCACTAGATGTGAATGATTTACTACATCCTGCCTTGGCAGCCAGACAATACATGGGATAGTCTCTGGAGGAATTCACAGTCTAGGGATGCCCCACGCGTGTGTGGCAGATACAGAGCAGGGGCTATGATGCACAAGTCTGTGAAACTGTTTCTGCAGGCCAACATGCAGGCTTCCTGTTAGGCATGTAGAAACTGGACTGCCTTCTCAACGGAGGCCAGCATCTTGAAAGGAGAGTCAGTCCCATTAGAAGAAATAATCCCCCAAATTTAATAGTCCTAGACACTAGGTAAGAGTGCAATGGGGGGGCACTGTAAGTACCCTCCCCCCAAAGCACTTCTGCTGTTCAACAGGGACATTACTAAAATTCTGCCAGTTACAAACCTAGTTAGTATAAATGGAACACACATTGGACAATGGAACACGTTGAGGAAGCAACACTGAGTGTCCATGAAATAAACCATTGACTCTGGCCATTTCTATCACCTCTTAATTGTCCAGTTTAATTCTTTATCATAGTGTGCCTGTGGGCTGGGCAAATGGCTTGGTTGACAAAGTGTTTTCTACACCAGCTTGAGAGGCTAAGTCGAGATTCTCAGAACTCACATCAAGTCTTTGGTGTGGTGGTGTCCCTCTCTCGTCTCAGCACCAGGGAGACAAAGGGATCCCTGAGCTCCAGATGCACTGATCTTGATCCTGTCTCAGAAATGAGAGAGAACTGAGGAGGACAGCTGATGTGTCCCTCTGGCCTCCGTGTGCACGCACACAAATGTGCACGCGCCCCCGTACACACACAGTGTATCTGTGGGTGACAAACCGTTTGTTTTCTTTGCCATGTGAGCTGCTAGGGAGCCACGTGAGTGGGAACAAGCACGGGCTTTTCTGTTGTGGACTTGAAAGATAAACAGTTAAAAACCCAGGCAAGGCTAGAGAAGGAGACCCAAGACTGTTTGATCAATTATGTAAAATGATTAACATGTGGACAGAGGCCATGTACATTATCCTGTGCATGAGTAGCTCTCCTTTAGTTAACGATTTCCTTTAATAATCTGTAAAGAGACTGAAGTACTGTTAAACAAAGCTGTGGCCTGGTGCTTATTGTGCTGAGCTCGTCAGCCCCTTTTAAACTTTTCCCTCTACTGCTGGCATTCAGTTTGGATGGGTTCCCCCCCCCCCATTTCACACTAATTAATAGGGAACAGAGCTAAAAGCTTAAAATGTTTAGTGGGGGAAAAAAATCCCTAAATCAATTAGTCTCAATATGGCTTTTTTCCCTGTGGGTCTATCTGACCACTGGACCACTGTTGACCACAGCGTGGCCCCTGAGAGGGAGTTGCTCATTCGTTCTTGAACCTACATTGACTGCACTTTCCTACTTGGTTGGGCTGTCCAAGGCCAGATCATCATCCGCTTACCACAGGGAATGGGCATTAGGAGTGCTGCCTGTGGGTCACGTGATTGGTCCTGGCTCCTTATTCTTAAAAGTTACGAAATTGCTTCTCAGATTGGTCATTCTGAAACAGTTCCTGTGCTTTAGAATGTTTGATGGCATTTCATTGGCTACCTAGACTTCTGAGCGTGCCCATTTGATAAGAAACCCTGCTCTGCTGAGTTCTCCTTGGCCACACCCTCCCCCTTCCCTTCCCAGTCAGTTTCTAGTGTGCAACTTGAAATGTGTTTCTGTTTCATGCATGGTGGCTCCCTCTGAGACCTTTGCCTCACACCCTGCTTGTCTGCTGCACACAGCTGAGGCTTACTTTGCGGGACAGTGGGGAGACAGATCCGAGCATGCATCAGTAAACGGCTAGGAAACGTTTCAGTTGGCTTTCCCAGAGGGAACTGAGTTTGGACAAGGAAGGAAAGATGTATTGAACCTCTCTCTTTAACCAAAAATTCCTTCAGACAAATGAAGGGGAATCATGAAAATGATTTGCTGCTAGCTGTTAGATTAATTTAATCCTCACAGTGGGTCTTGAAAATAACCTGTGGATCTTTGCCTTCTATTACATCCCTATTTACTGGTCACCCTTAGGCCCTACCATAGCTCAATAAGTAATATGTAGCAGACCTTACACACACACACACACACACACACACACACACAGAGAGAGAGAGAGAGAGAGAGAGAGAGAGAGAGAGAGCAGTTGAAGCTTAGCTGTTAAATACAGAGAATTAGTATTATTCATTAGTCTGTTATTTCTGCTTGTGTAAATACTTGAACATTTCCATAACAAATTGTAAAAATAGGTAAAATATTTTGACTTGACTCTTTGGAAAGAGGAGACTGTTCCCTTCACCTCCTGGGTAAGCTATGAATGTGAACTGGGCAGTTTCCCAATGTGTTTTGACAATGCCTGAAATCACCTTAGGGGTGCGATGAGGGCTGGACGTTATGATGTGCCTGTTTGAATGCTCGTGCGCCTGAAGCTGCTGCAGGGGAGTGAGGAGTTTGAAGCTAGCCTGGGATAGGTAATGGGGGACTGGCTTCAAATCACCCTTAAGTGGTGATGTGAAAAGGCAAAAAGAAAGAGGGAAGAGTATAATATATTAAGATGACCTCATGTCACGGACAGTTTCAGCTCTTTGGCTTCGTCTAATGAAAGTTCATCTCCCTTGCAGGTTGTAATGTAGTTAGCCTTTTACAGTTGTATAGTAACCCAGGTCCTTCAGGATAGGGGGCAGTGGCCTGAGCCTCCTATGAAAGAAGTTAATGATGCTTAAGCAACTGCCTTTCAAGGTGATGCATCTCTTCCTTCATATCATTGGGCGGGACTCAGTCACATGGCCCAAAACAGCTGCACAGGAGGCTGGGAGTTTTTTATGGACTCAGGAGAAAACTAGGGAGCATCGATGAATGTGCATAGTAAGGAATTAGTCCACGGAGCAGAAGTTGCCCCCATTCCCTCTGTTCTGTGAGGGCCTTTCATAATTTCTTGCAGAGAAGAAGCATCTCAGTGATATTTACTCTCGCTGTATGAGCTTCCTGGGTGTCAACCACATCTCCTAAACACTGTTTTGGTTTGTTTTTTTCTTTGTTTGTTTTTAAAGAAAGTTTCTTTGTTTTCTTATCAGTGCTAGCCTTGAAGTTTCGCTCTTCAGTTTGCTGTTTTTCCCCAGCCCCCTCCCCCTTTTCTTTCCAAAGATTCCGTTGGCCCGTGATCAGTACTGCTGGAAAACTCTTCTTATCTCAAATGGATTACTCAGTTTCCCCCACCTCGTCCAAATTACATGTTCTCGGTGCATAATTCGCTGCTGCTCATCTTCTTCTGAGCCAAGAGGCTGTGTGGTGTTTTCCTAGCCCACAGGCACTCACCCTTCAGGGATATCTGGTCATTATCGAGGGCAAGGTCGCCGATGACTCACCAAGACATTGGCCATTGTGCACAGAAACTGGGTGGGACGGCTGCTTGGAGTCCCCGAAACACAGTGTTTCCCATCTTTCCTTCATAAAGTAGTTTATTTGATGCACCCAGCAAGGCCATGAGTGTTCTTCTGTTCTCCGAGTGCTTGCTTTTGGTCGTGAGCTGGCACACACTCAAGGAAAGAATGACAATGTACCTCTATGGACACTTTTGGTCCATTTCCATAAATATATTCAAACAAAATGAAATTGCCCGGCTCTTTATACTATGTCCTTTAGTGTGTTTAAACTTGCAAAGCTGTCCCTACAGATGACAAATTGTAAACACCATGCAAAACCACAGCCCTGGTTCAAGGCCTAGCTCAGTGTTCAGCTGACATTCACCCTCCTTAGAAATGTTTAAAGTGTTTTAGCAAAATGGAGCTAGGCAAACAAGCTTATCGGCAGCGACAATAAAAAAAAATCATTGATTCTAATTAAGAGGCGTCACATATGCAGAAACAATGCTGCTTTTGTGTGGTAGAAAGCCTGCCTGCTCCCTCAGAGGCACAGAGTGCTTTCCAGTGGCTTTAGGTAGAAGGCTGACAAAGTTTCAGGGCCCTGACCTTTTGGCCCATCTCAAGTGGTTCAGCTGTACTTGTCGAAACTTGTCTGAGGTGTTGGGGCAGGGGGAAGGCGAGCTGGAGCTGGATACAGTTCTAAGAGGGCGACAGCAAGGCAAGCCCTGTTTCTGAAGGCCCGGTGGGGGAAGCATTTGTGTTCTCAGGGCAGAGACCGAGTTTATTGAAGCTGTTTCCTCCCCAGAGCGAGCGTTTCCCACAGCAGCCTCGTACTGCCTGACCCACCGCTGGTGAGGACTCCAGCTTCTCGGGCCGTCTGGGTCAGCCTGATCCTGTTCCATTGTGTGTTCCTGGAAGGTTGCATTTAGACTGTGACCCTGATTCTGTGCTGTGTGCACAGAATGGGGTCTTTATGGCGGAACCAGTCAAGGAAGGCACTGTACAATCGGAGCAAATAATGGAGAAATCACTCTAATTGCTTACTCGATTGAGGTAGTAAATCAAAATCAACAACTGTGCCACCCGCACTTTCCTTGAATTCAGAAGTTAAGAAAAAAAACAAATTTCTGGACTGTAGGGTCAAGAACATAGATCTTGGTGAATCAATGGGCAATTTAGTTCAGAATTAAGAGTACATATTGACCATTTGTGGTGTCAATGATTTATTTTCAAGGAGCTCCATAAAAGCATAAAAGGCATTGCTAGTTGCCTGATTGTATATTTCCTCCAAAGATTGCCTTGCTAATTACCATCAGTGAGTAATAGGAATTGCCAAAAAAAAAGAAAAAAGAAAAAAAGAAAAAAAAAGCCCATTGTGTCCCAAAGGAATAGTACTGCCAAGTGTCGTGATGGGTTTGATCTTGATGAGTATGATCAGCTCCTGCCGTACTTGTCAAACAGCTGCGCCTGGGAGTGAAATTTTGAAGTTGGTTCCTCACTTGGCTGAGATTAGAATAGGCTTAACTGAAGGTGCCTGCAGTAGGGGTACAGTTTCAAACCCTTAAATACAGAATTCGTGCTTTACTTTAACAACAAAACATTCTACTGACCATTACTAAAGTGCTCTGTCTTGCTTCCTCCTGCACTTTACAAAAGCAAGTATGACCTACAATTCAAAAGCAAAACGAAACGAAAAATGCTAGAATGTGAAAAAAAATTAAAGATTACTCGTATAATTGCTTCACTTAAAATAGTTTAGATGTTTAAATATCTGGTTTACGTAATGCAGCGTTGTTCGTTTGATTATAGGTATGCGCGCTCTCTGTGGTCTCAGAAAGTAATCCTTAGATGCAAAACAGAATCAAGGGTCTCTGCAAAACTGAATGTCTCCGGTTTACTCCTTCACCTCTGGACTGAGCAAGCATTTCTCGCCAGTCACTTGGTAGGTAGTGGGGATAGAAGAATCAGCAGGATAGACCGATCCCAAATTCTCTGTCTTCCCTGAACTTACACTCTAGGGGAGAAAGCGGGGAGCAACTTAGATATCAAAAATAACAAAATTCCACTTTGAGGGGGGGATTTGGCCTGTGGGTTCTAGATACCTTAAAGAGTGGAGAAGATGGCGTGAGGGGAACTGAGGATTGGCTCGTTCAGGATCTTGCAGACCCCTGGAAGACTGGCTGTGAGTGCGACCCAATGTGTGCTGGAGTCCCCCGAGTGCTGTGTAGAGATAGATGAGGACACACGAGTAAAGGTAGGGAGACCAAACTTCCCAGAGTGGCGTTGTTGCAGTTGCTTCTGTCTGGGCATCATATGATATGTCTGAACATATGATTAAATATGACAGGATTTTCCAGAGGTTGAGCATAGGCTGTGTGAGCTGGTAATATCAGAGGTGACCCCCAGATTTAGCTCGTGTGTTTGGAAGCTTGGCCATTCCCTTTAACTGGAATGAGGGGGGTCATTGTAGACTTGTGAAGGATGCAGAATTGGGGTCTGGACTTGCTAAGGAGTCTCTTAGACACTCAGCTAAGGAGTCTGTACGTTAGGAAAGTCCTGGCTGATACAAGGTGTTACTCACCTGTGTGGAGATACTATTTAGAGTATGGAAATTGGCCGGACTATGTGAGAGAATTAAGGGGCAGAATGGCAGCAGCATTTGTCTTTGTTCTGGCTTCTGTAGCCAACTGAAAGGGAGGATGAGTCAGAGGAGAAGGAAATTTCTCTTTACCATGCACTGTGCATCCGCGGGGCCAAGCACCGTCGTGTTCCCTAAACCACTTTGTCCCTGAATGCATCTAGGAGGATTTTGAGGGGGCAATGAAGAGAAAAGAGACTGGAATTAAGAGACTTTCTAAGTTAGCCTCCCATGAAAATACATGCTTTTGTGTTTCTAGACCAGGAGCCAAACAAAGCGAGGGGTCCAGCATGCTCAGAGAAGCAGTTCATCATGGTCATTAGCTCTTGGAGTTGGAGACCATATAGCTCCCTTCCTTTAGTAGCTCCTACTAGGCTGTGTGGTCCATCGTGCTGTCATCAGGATGGCAGGGATCCAGACAGTATATGGTGAGGGCATCTTGAACAGCAGGTCGCTTTTTGTCTTCCCAAGAGTCAGATCCCAGGATGATGCAGTTTAATCAAGTAAGCGCTGTGTTTTATGCTACCTTGTTCTAGAACGGGTGTTTTCAGTCACGTCACCGACCTGTCCTTAGAGTGGGCACTCTGATGAGGGCCCACGTGGAGTGGTCTCACTGTCTGACAGGCTGTTGTCAGGGTCACGGTCTAAATATTTTGGAAGGGCTTTTATGTTGCTTTTTACAGTGAGGCCCCATGGATCTGAGGAAATTTTATTAATTTTTAGTTCACCGAACTTGGTTTCTTCTCCCTGTGGACACAGCTTAATGAAAACTCCTGTGTGTACCCTGTGTTGGATTTGTTTACTGTAGAATATGACACAGAGAGGGTGAGACCTTAGGTTTCAGCTTTTCAAAAGTTTATGATGTGCTTGTGTACGGCAATAAACGTAGCTGGCTCCATCTGGATGCCTCTTTTGTTTGACTGTTATGTCATGTCTACATCCAAAGAGGGGCTCAGCTTTTGTTTTCCTTTTTATATTTATTTTCCCCTTCTGTTGCCTCCCGGCTCCCTCCACCTTCTCAGTACCAACTCGTTCCTTTGTCTTTTGTCTCTGTGCAAAGCTCTTGAGAGGCTAGTGCAGAGAAAACGGGGTTGCAAAAGTACCTAAGAGCACTGTTCTCCAGCGGGACCGGGAAACAAAGCATATTCCTTGCTTCAGAATGGTGGCAGTCATAAGTTTATGTCCATGTGGCGTTTAGGTCCCTGTGGGGACTGACTTACATTTTTTTTTGTTAAGGTAGGCTATCCTACTAGGTGGGCTGGGGCCTTATAACGTTAGGACTACTGATGTTTTGAGCATTTAGACTGGTAAATTTTTGTTGGTGAGGGAGTCTCTTGGACACTGGGGACTGTTGAGCCACATCCCCTGTTTCTGTCCACCAGCCCCCAATAGCACAGAAGCCACATAGAAATGTGTGCGGGGTTTCTATGTGGTGGTGAGATGGGTTGCTTCTAGTCTGGGGAGACTGGATCAGAGAGACTGAATCACATGGAGGGAGGTCTGTTGCTTTGAGATCTCAGCCGGTGCCTGGAACACAGAAAAGTGGCTTGAAAAAGCAAGCTGCCTTCCCACGCAGTGGTGGCGCGTACCTTTAATCCAGCATTTGGGAAGCAGAAGCAGGTGGATCCCTGGGAGTTCAAGGCCAGCCTGCTCTGCAGAGTTAGCTCCAGGACAGCCAAGGCTACAAAAAGAAATCCTGTCTTGAAAAACCAAAGCCAAAACAAAACAAAACCCAAGATGCCTTGATTTCAAAGTAATTTCCTCTCCCACTTCCTCAGCCTAATTAAGGACTATGGCCATGACTTCTACAATGACTGAGGACTAGCAGACAGGAAGTCATCCTTCGTTCTTCCAGGGTTGTGTAGGAAGATGTTAAAAACTCTCTTAAGCACCTTTTTTGACAGTGTGATTTACTTTTCATAGAAGTAGGAAGGACCAATATCAATGGAGGCTTGGTTCCCTGTCCTAGAACAAGGCCAAGTCTAGAATTAGCTTTTTGTTTTGTTTTGTTTTTAAGTAATGTGGGGGATTGAACTCATAACTTTGTACCCGGGAGCCACTTACCATTGAGGTGCATCCTCAGTCCTAGAATTTGCTTCTAGGGCGCACTTACAGGACGGACCTCCATAGTACAGCATTTGAGAGCGGGAGCTGTATCCTTAGATGGCAACAGTTCTTCCCAGCTTTTGGACATTCATGGGGAAACCATAATTGACTGAAACTGTACAGAATTTAGAGGCCCAATTTTATACATCTGCTGTTTGTGTCCATGACTGCCCGGCCTCTTGGCTCTGGAAGTGAAGGTTCCGGTTCATGCTTCCTTCCCGAGCCGCTTCCAGGAAGGCTCCTCTTTGGTGTCCCTGACCCCTCTGTAGCAGTTTGTTAGTGGGAAAGAGTTCCTCTTCTACTACTATCCAATTTCACTCAGAAAAGCTAAACAGAGCTCGCAATCTAGTGCTGTGTCAAGGCTAACAGTGCTTGCAAAATTAAAGATTTTTTTAAAAAATCAGCCCTGTGGAAGCAATTTAAAAACAAACAGCTTTCTGGCTCATAATCAGAAAAATAGTAGGCATAATTATCGGTAGTTACATTTATTATACTTGTAACAATAATTAACTTTAGTGAGTTTTTGGCTGACTTGCTTTATACAGTAGACTCCAGGTGAGACTGGGTTTTGGGACGCTTAGTTATAGCCGGACACATTGACACGTGAGAGCAACTTTATATGGCTTATACCAAACTATAGAAATCCCGCTCTGCCCATGACAGCGGCTATATTAGGGTCTTTGCTTTGGACTGGAGAGCAAAAGAGTGTTTATGGTCAGAGATGGACTTCGAGGAAGCTCTGATCTGCCCGAGATGGTAACATCCTCCGGTTATTAGTCTACAGCTCAGCGCCAGGCACACAGCCCTCACCTCACGGTAGTCCTTTCAGTGAGGGAAGGCGGTGGGTGGGATGGGCGGTGGGGACTATGAACCAGGACCCAAGGTTATGATTTTCAACCAGTATCTTTTCCAGTCAGCCTCCCATAAAGTTACCGCGAGGCCTATTGACTTCATTCTGTATGCTGCTCACGTCCAAGCATCCCCGTTTGCGTTCTTCCTTCTACCCCTCACCGGGCCTACTGTAGGGCATGGGTTTGAGGGAAGCTTTTATTTTGCGTTCCCATGTGATGTGAACTGGAGAGGCACAGTTCCCAGGCCTCAGAGAGCCCCATCCTCTGGGGAGTTTCTTTGCCAGCCTTGAGTAAAATGGCTCTCTGTGCCGGAAACTTACAAGACCTGGCCCCATCTCAAACACTATTTAACTTTTACTGCCACTTATAGGAATAGCTGCTTGGCCCTGTTAAATGCAGAAGAAAGGGTTCCTCTGGCTCTGCGACTTTAAAGGGAGACCTCAGCTTTCGGCAGAGAATCATTTCATCTTTTTTATAGCCATGGGGCAATGGGACTATCCTCTTTTGATTTGGTTACTCTAGAAAAATTCACTTGTACCCAAGAAAAACCTTATACATCTCTGAATTGTATTACCAAGGAGTACTAGAAGGTACTTTTTTGTTCTTTAATTATTCAGGTGGTTTTTAAAAATACCTTTGTGGTGGTTGTTGTATGCTTACATTAAAAACAAAGCAAGACAGGATTCTCTGCAATATTCGCCCATGTTTCAGAAGGTATCTGTCTTCTTGTCACAGGTGATAGTTTTGTAGCCCGGAGGTGAGGTTAGTAATGATGGTGTATAGGGTGTAGCAGTCTAACCTCCACCCCCAACAAGGCTGGTTAAAATGGAACAAGAATGACCTGCTAGTATGAGTCCCATCTATTCTGGTCCCCATCTCAGGAACTCTGTCCCTAACGTATACCAGAAAGAAAGTTAAGCACAAGGATACCAGGAATTTCCCTCTTTGGCTTTATTCTTTCTGAACATTCTTCTGACACACAGGATTTTATTCTTGCAAAAAAAAAATTCAATATAAAAGTCAGAACAAGAAGTCTAATTGTTTCTGTTTTATAGCCTGGGAAACTGAGGCTCAGCAAAATTAGATGAAATTCTGTTTCTTTGATATCATACTATAAATGTTACCACTTTCACTCAAAATACTAGAAATTTAAAGGTGTAAACAAAATTTAAGCAGTTTAAATTCTCTGCAAAGTAAAATAATATATAAATATAATGCTGACCTTATTTTCATTTATTTTTGTATTTATTAATAAGGAATATTTTACGTCCAACAAAATAAAAAACAAAAACAATTACATTTGTAAAGGACTTAAAAAGTCCGGCTCCGTCTTTCAGTGGGATTTTGTTGTAAGCTGAATTGCGTATCCCACAAACATGCTGAACTCCTCATTCTCAAGGCCTCAGAATGTCACCTATTGGAACAGAGTCTTCACAGATAGAATCAAATCAAAATGAGTTCACTAGGAAAGCCCTTAATCCAGTATAGTGGCTATCTTCAAAGCAAAGCAGCTGTAGGATGCAGAGAGAGATGTGCCCTTGGACAGTGGTGGGAAGAGATGAAGATGACCATGTGTCTGAGTGGGGATGAAGGCAGAGAAGTGTTTGTCAATCAAAGATGGCCAGAAGCATTGGCCATGGCACTTCGCATTGACCGACAGCAGCACAGAAACACAACACTGGGAGCAAGAGCAGAGAACAAGTTCTCCCCCCACAGCGCACACCCACACCTTTGACTTGGGCACTGACTCCGCAGAGCTGCAACATGGTAAACATCTTCTAATTTGAAGCTCTTCCAGTGTGAAACTTCTGCACAGCATCAGCTGGAAATGAGTGCAGTTGTTTCCCCTTCCTTCAGGGAGTGCATTCCAAGACCACCTCTTGCAGTAGTTCCACACCTGGGGGTGTGTGTGTGTGAATGACCCTTCAGGGGGTTGCATATCAGATGTTGGAGGAGGGGCTGCTTGATGGTCCTGGCTGCCCAGAACCAAAATAATCACACAGAAACTGTATTAATTAAAACACCGCTTGGCCCATTAGCTCTAGCTTCTTATTGTCTGACTTATATTAATTAAACCCGTTTCTATTAATCTGTATATTGCCACGTGGCAGTGGCTTATCAGGAAAGAATCAGCATGTCTGACTCTGGCAGCTCTATGGCATCTCTCACTCTGCCTTCTTCCTCCCAGCATTCAGTCTAATTTCCCCGCCTACCTAAGTTCTGCTCTATCAACAGGCCAAGGCTGTTTATTTATTAACCCATAAGAGCAACACATAGACAGAAAGACCTCCCACACCAAGATATCCTGCACATCAGATATTTACATTATAATTCATAATAATAGCAAAATTACAGTTAATGAAATAACAACAAAATAATTTCATAGTTGGGAGTCACCACAGTATGGGAAACTGTGTTAAAGGTCACATTATTGGGAAGATTGGGAACTATTGCCCTAGTGGATGCCAGAATCATTGTGGACAACATCAAATCCTGTATGTCCTATGCTTTTCCCCATGTACATGCCTAGGATAAAGTTTATTTTATGCATTAAGTGTAATAAGAGATTAATGAAGATAAAAAAAGACAATTGTAAAAATGTAATAAAAATATATTAATGTTCTCTCTCTTTCAAAATACTTTATTGTACTCTGTTCAGCTTTTTTATATGATAGTGTGTTTACCTGACGAAAAAGTGAGGTGAACGACACAGGCATTGTGACATTGTGGTTGGTAGGCTGTTGCTACTCCTACAGCATGTCCGGAGGAGCATTGCTGAGGCATGAGGACCTCAGTTGATTGGGATTCTACTGAAACTGTGGGACAGGAAACTATGGACTGGGTCATCTGTTGGCCCAGCTTCCTTCATCCCTGTCTCCTGGCTTCTTCTGAGACTAGTTAGGTGCTGTTTCTGCTTTTGCTTTCATCCTTGTGACTACAGAAGCCATATAGCAGGCTTGTTAAGGTCTTAGTCCCAAAGGGAGTAGAAGTCACTTAGCTATTGTCAGAGGAGTAGGAAGTGACCAAACCTGTTTGAAGTGATTTGTTGTCTTGTAGAAAATGGGCCTGGTAAACAAGATGAAAGCAAAACCAGGGTCCGATAGTAAAATCTCTATGCAGGTCAAGCAGAGCGATAGCATTTACAAAGGTTTTGGCAACGTGGCTCTTCATCTGTCCCTGCCATCAGTTAGCCTGCTCTCACCTGTGCCTGCTCTCTTAGAATGTGAGTTGGAGTGGGGTGAACCAGGTATCTCCTGGGGAGTCCGATCTGCTGAACGCCAGGGTTTCAAATGGGCTTAAAAAGTGTATGTTCTGGAAAGCAAACTCCTACAAATGTGGATCAGCCCATTCTGATCTGGACATGCTGTGTTTTACCTGGGAGTCTTCTCAATGCCTTTGGCACTATGTGAGTGCTAATCTGGGGGTCACGAGTGGGTGAGCGGCTAGAGCAATGGATCCATGTGGCTGTCTGTATTTAAGTCATGATCCCTAGAGTTTGTGTCCCAAGTTTATTATAACTATAAGAAGAAAATAGAAAGATGAAGGTAGAGGCTACAGCAAGGGGTGAGACAGGATATTTAAATAAATTTAGAGAACAGTTTCGGTTTAGAGCTGCTAAGAAAGTTCTACTGCTGAGCTGTACAACTTCTAGCTGGAAGGAAGGAAAGGAAACAGTACAGAGGCCTTAGTTCTCATCTAATTACTCTGGGCTCGGCAGCCAGCCTGTGGCTTGCTTTCTTAGGGGTGAAGGCTAGTTGATGCAGCGAATTGTTACCTTTCTATTTCAAGGCCTATTGATCTTGCCCATGGAAAAAAACAATATCTCCTGTCTATCTGTCATCTTCATTCCCCCAGTCATTATTCCCAGTGCACCTTCTCTATCCTATTAGTAATTCTTGTCACGGCTATCATTACACAGACTTGTATCTGAGTCAGAGTGTGTTACTGTGTTCTGAGTGTGGTGCCTTTCTCAGTGTTGATAGTAAACTAAGGGCTGAACGAGTGAACCTGACTTTGATTTTCACATCTCTGACTTGCTGAAGCTGCTTTTTAATCATTCAGAGTCCTGTTGGGTGGAAGAATCTGTGGGCCCTTCAAGCGTGGTGCTGAGACCTGAGTTTTCAAAAGCTGGGAACTATTTCTGATGTATACAAACTGGTAAGAGTGATACAAAAAACATCCAACTGAGCCAGTGGAACAGGAGGGGACCCAGAAATGACATGGAGATAATAAAGAGGCTGCATAGCTAGGAGGCTTGTGTGCATCTCTCTTAACGGAGCAGTAGCCAGTGGATGCTGGAACCTGGCTCCCTTGGGTTCTTGGGATATTGCCCTGATAAAATGCTCGTGTTGCCCACAGTCAATACAGCAGAAGATCATATTGATGGCCTTGATTACGGTGCTTCACCTTCACCACCAACAGCACAGCGTGTGCTCATGGCAAATGCTTTGCCCAGAATAAAGGGTACAGCATGTGCTCATGGCACATAGTTTGGTCAGAACAAGCCAGGAGACAGGGATGAAGGAAGCTGGGCCAACAGATGACCCAGTCCATAGTTTCCTGTCCCACAGTTTCAGTAGAATCCCAATCAACTGAGGTCCTCATGCCTCAGCAATGCTCCTCCGGACATGCTGTAGGAGTAGCAACAGAATAAAGGGTAAGCTAATGGAGGTAGCCATAAAATAGCATGCCTCGTCTTCTCTCTGCCGTTTTATGGAGGGTGAACAGGTGACTCAGTAGAGGACCGGAGTGTAACATCAGGTCAGTCCACTCCTTTTCCTCCCATTTAGGTCCAGGATTTCAGATGTCCTGGTAGTGTGAATGTCTTTACTCAAGCAAAGTCACTCACCTGTTTGCTGTCAGTTCTGGAAGAACCCTTTCTTTAGGAGAGCCTAACTTACCCGAGAGGCACCCTTCTTTACAGAGGGATGCCCTTGCTTCAACGATTTGAAGCTTTCCAGGGATGGAGGGTTTGTGGTCAAGTCTCTGTTCAGAAGTCTTCAGTGGGAGGGGGATGTCTTTTAACTCACTCCACTGCTTCATTTTCTAGGTTAGTTTATATGCTCACTTGCCCCTTCTCCCTCCCCACGGGTTATGTTTGGAAGACTAGATCATTGCACATAGCTTGGGGAGAGAAGAGCTCCCTCCATAAATAACTGCAGAGAAGGCGGTTTTTTTTCAACTTAGCCTTCATCCACCAACTTGAAGTGAATCCGTTTTCTGAACCAAGCCCCACTGTTAAAAAATGGTTCCTGAATTAAAGAGAGGACCATTGAGAACTCGAGTCCTGCAATTATTCATAGGATGAATGTGTTAACTTTTTGTTTGTGGGAGGAGTTAACAATACAAATGGCCTTTTAGTTGAAACTATTTTGAGACTAGGTGTGGGAGTGATTCTGGCTATGTCTCTAACAGCCAGTAGGGGAGAAGGAACCAAACACATATATTTACCTCCATCTAAATAGAGTCAATTAGCAGTAAATCATCTGGTTATTTCAGTTTTATATAAAAACACAGATTTTAAGTTACATTTGATGACTCAGAGAAAGACTTAAGAAATGATCTATCTAATCCTTTAATTAATTAACCTACCTTTGTTTTTTTTTTCCTACCTTTGTTTTTCTTCAGTATTTCCCCCCCTAAAACATCTCCCTGCTTTGCAATCAGTTATATTCTTGTTTTGACAAAAGTCATACGAAGATGGAGAATTGTTTTTCAGCCTTGGTTGCTGGCTATGAAGGAAATTTAGCAAAGGATCGTGACTTGGAGTTATTTAGGCTTGATATCTTTAATGTCAGGAAATTTACTTAACTCTAGAAGGTTGGGCTTGGAAGGTGAAGGAAGGAAATGACAGTTCCTGACCTGTGGCATTGTTCGGGGTTAGAGGAGCTAATGAAGTGTTCTAGTGCCACACAAGGAGAGGGAGCCCACTGGAGTCTTAGCGCTCCTTTCCTTTTGTGTGGCCAGTTGAGGTTCAGCTCAGGTTGACTGTAGCGTGGATGGACGGTTGAGTGTGAAATAGAGTTACAGCTGACTCTTTTGTCATTGTGGATGAGGGAGCTGATAGGAGTGAGTGGATGTATTCAACAGGGCAGGATTGTCGGTAGAGAAAGATTAGGTCCCATTAACTCTCTTTTTCAATTCTCAGCCTTTCTCTTTACCCTGTAGTGTGACCCATGATGCAGTAACCCTCACTCTTAAATCCCAGAAAACCTAGCAGTTGAAATCTCTCAACTGACTCCACGCCTCCAAAGGATCTGTATATGTAGGTGTTTCTAACTTTATGATCACTAAGACGGAGTTGGGGAACATATAACTTTCAGGTTCTGTTTTGGTTATGGGACCTTTTTGCTTGCATCTTTATGAAATTTGTGATTGCTCAGAATTTGGGTATCTCTGTGGTGTACCGTGAGATGGCACCAGGTACAAGAGTTGATGTTCAGAAGTAAAATGTCTTTCTCAAAGCACATGGTTCATTTAAAGCAGGATGTATGTTGGTGGGGAGGCCACACCAAGTGCATGTTCACCTAGAATGCCAGTTTCTCCCACACCCCATCAGCAAAGTACTGCTCACACAAGTGTGTTTATTCCTGTTGACCCAGTAGGTTAGAGATGCCTGAGATGCTAATCCCTCTCTTTTTCCCCTCCAAGACAGGGTTCCTCTGTAGCTTTGGAGCCTGTTCTGGAACTCACTTTTGTAGACCAGGCTGGCCTTGAACTCAGAGATCTGCCTACCTCTTCCTCCTGAGTGCTGGGATTAAAAGCATTGTGTCACCACCGCCCGGTGGGATGCTCACCTTTTAAAGGATTTGATGACCTATGTTGTCTTCTCTTTTCCTATTACTGTTACAGAATGCCAGGGAAAATTGTAAGAAGGGAATACTTAGATCGGCTCCTCATTTCATAGGTTTCAGCCCATGGTCATTTGGCTCTGTTGCCATTTGGGCCTGTGGGAAAGCAGATTTTGTGTGTGTGTGTGTGTGTGTGTGTGTGTGTGTGTGTGTGTTTGAGTGACAGAGACAGAAGACTGCTGAGCTCATCATGGATGAAAAGTAAAACAGAAGAAAACCAGTGTGCCAATATCCCTTTCAAGGACACACTTCCAGTGGTGAATGTTTCTGGCACAAGGGCCTACCTTCTCCCTTCCATCTTTCTCTTCCACCTTCTCCCTTCCACCTTTCCCCACTGGCGCCACAGGTTATAGCAA
Organism: Dicrostonyx torquatus; assembly: GCA_028555095.1. Lineage (NCBI taxonomy): Eukaryota > Metazoa > Chordata > Mammalia > Rodentia > Cricetidae > Dicrostonyx > Dicrostonyx torquatus. Next base: position 5,893,364 of record JAQHUG010000021.1, read on the forward strand.
GCCTTCTGCATATGGGCCTGTGAGAGCTATTTAATACCCACACTATGATACCTTTCCTATTTCTCAGCCCATCTTTCTTCCCGCCACATCTTTCTCATTTTCCTGTCTATCATGTGGTGTTTATTGAAGTGCTTGTATTTAATCAAGAGCCCAGATGTTGGCAGAAATGATGAATGGAAAAAGCAGTATCACACAGGATAATTAGTCAATAGCGTACAGGGAATGGGACTTTATAAGGTAAAGACCCAGGGATATTCAAGTACCGATACCACTTTCTAGTCACCTTGACCTGACACGACTCAGGAAGGCATCCTTTGCATCATTGACCTGAATGGACTAAATGAAAGTGGAAACTATTTCGCCTCTCCAGGAACAGCACGTCTAGCTGCTCTGTGAACATGCTGTTGGTATGCCAGTCAGACTCAGTGCTGGGTCAGGGTGGAGCTACAGGTGCCTTGTTCATGGTTGACTTTCTCATGACCAGTCTTCAGTCGGCGCACATCCCATGTAGAACCATTGGAAGAGCAAGACAGGGTGAGCATTTACTCTCATCAGATTCAAGGCTTCTAGGAACCCAAGTGACTCTGGAATCAAGACCAGCACCCTGGGTGACTTGTAAAGGAGTTAACAGGTCTTAGAGAAGGCATTGCCTGCTGTCTCACACCCTCATCCTCCCACTGGGCAAGTTGGCAGGAGCATCATCTCAGCTTGGAGAAGATACTATCAAGATTGTGACTTTAAGTGTTTTCCCTACAAAAATATTCATTCGTTGTGTCAACATTTCCCCAGCCAGCATAGCATAATGACAAAGACCATGAAAACTCTGACTCAATGGCCGGGGCTTAAATCATGTATCTACTGTTTGCAGACCCGGTGGCCAAAATACTCTTATATGTGCCATACTTAAGTTTTCCCATCTGTGAATGAAAATATCAATAGGTAAGACTCAGCTGGCCACTTGAGAACATGAGCTCCACTCTCCCTCTCTGGTCTTAGGAGGAAGCATACGCACACTATTGTAGTATGTACGTGTCTGACTTAATGACTTTTCTGGGTTAGGGTAAGTCTGGTCATTATATTCATTGATTGATTGATTGTGTGTTTGGGGGGAGTGGGATGGGACTTGTGCATGTGTAAGTGCAGGAGCCTATACAGTCCTCTAGATGGTGTCAGATCCCCAGGAACGGGAGTTACAGAAAGGTCATCATGGGTGCTGGGAACTGAAGTTGGACTATCTGCAACAGTGCTGTGAGTTCTTATCTGCTCAGCCACTTCTCCAGCCTGGTAGTATTTTTTTTTATTTTAGGTTTTAAGGATTAGAGGGAAAAATCCTTATTATCGTTCATACAAGCATACATATTAATTTCTCTCATTACATCTCCCTAGTTTCACCCCTTTTTTTTATATATGAGCGCCAAAGCACAGAGAGGTTAACTGAGTTAGTGGAAGTCTTCTGAAGTCAGCAGTTGCCTGGGATGTGGTTTTAACTGGACCCTAGAAGTGTAGGTGTGGTAGTTACTATGAATGGGGGCTTTCCCCAGCCTATACGTCAGCGCTGGACTCACCAGATTGAGAGTAGCATCCTCAGCCATGGCAGTTAGTCATCATGCTCAAGCCCAGAAAAGGGCCCTAGAGGACCAGCTGCTCACAGGGTCCTGAGCTCCCATCCCCGTCTCTGCCTTGGGAGAGAAACTGTTTTTTTTCCTTCTTGACTTTAATTGCTAACACTGCTGAAATGCAGAGTCTGCCGTGATCTTCACAGGCCCCGTAACCAGGCCCCGCTTTTCTGTGTGTGACTCGGATTTATATTCTCAACAGGAATAGTTTCATAGCTTTTCTGAAAATCTGGAATCAAACGGCGATGAAGCCAAGAACACACAGGCTTGAGTCTGTTGCTGAGAGCGGGAGGAGGGTTTTCAGCCAGAAGGCAGACGTTTTTTGGAGGATGACGAGGACAGTGGGAGCCTGTGGAAGGAATAGGGCAGTGCAGGCCAGGCATTTCTCAGCTCTGTCTAGAAACAGTGTTGGGAGGTTTCAGACACATTTCTGGGTAAATCACTTTGCTGCAGATGAGGAATGGAGTCAAAGTCTTTCCCAGCACAGAAAGCTCACCTCTCACCGAGGTGAGACAGAAGGGACTAGCCAAGCGGCAGGATTCTTGAATATTACTCTCCTTATGCAGCTGACCTTTCCCCTCTTGACTGCTGTGTTACTGAAAGCACCTGAGAGTAACAGTTTTAATGATTTTATCATTTTTATATTTTTAGAGATATTCTTCCCCAATAATTTTGAAATGATTATATAATTTTCTTTTCATCATTTCAAATGTTTACATGTCATAGCCCGTGTATGTAAATACATAGTTCCTTATTAACTTTTACACCCTCGCTACTCAAATACACTTCCTCCTGAAGTTTTTGTGGAAGGAAAAGGACATCACCCACTCTTCAAGATTAGACTTTTCTGGCATTTATTTCATTTCGAAGGTAAATCTGCAATCAAACCAGGCATTTCAGGCCATTCCTGACTTCCTTCCCTGTTCTTGTTATCCCGGAACCATGGATATCTGTAGAACCTGAGTTTCAGGGACCCCACCACAGTTGTGACGGGTGCAAATACTTGGGTGACTACGGTAGCCCAGGTCGAAGTAAGCCAGGGCTAATTCATAGGACACACACAAAGCTGATGCGCCCCCTCAAACACATGGTGGTAGACATCCATTTCTGGTAGTTTTAACACAGATGGTGGGTGTAGATGTTCCTGTCAATCGCGAGTCCTTGGTAACCTCATCTCAAGAGCTTTCTCCTCCATTTTCTTCCTGTGGGATGAAGACAGGCCTTTGGAGCCTTTGAACCAGCAGGCTGCCATGTGGGACTTGACTGTGAAGTATCGGAAAAGAAGCGTTAGTATTTTCACTTTGGCCCTGGTTTTCAAACCACATAGCTGGTGCTCAATGAACGATTGTGACAGCAATGCGTAGCTTGTTTTAAGAAGTGAGATGATTCCCCTGTGAACTTTTCCTTGCAATCTGTAATCTCTCTCAAGTTTAGCTTGAGGGACAGGCATACCTGTCAGTTCCCTTAGGAGCTCCGTGGGCAAGGAAAATGAAAAAGGGAATGAACTTCTCAATGTAGGGAGACTAGCCAGGTGAGAACATTCCTTCTTATTCTCTTAAGTACTTGATTCACTAAGTGGTCAACTGTACGTTTCAGTACATTTTATTTGTAGGCTTGCACTAGGCTCACAAGATGATCAAGTCAGTAGGTTGTTATCAGTGTCCTGATGGGAAACATTGTGTACCAGGAGTTACTACCTCTTTTCCACCACCTCTTCCTCATTTCCCCTTTGTCCCCTTGGGAAGTGGGTGTTTGGGAGTTCTAGGACGGATCCAGAATCACTGCGGCTGTGACTGAACACTGAACATTATCGAATCAGTCAGCTGATTTCAACTGTGGGCTTGTTAGGGGATGAGAGGGGATATGGGGCTGAAGCGGTCTGAGCACTGTTCATGTGGGAAATGGGCGACAGTGGGCTCAGTGAGGTGTGGATGAAACCTCCGAGCATGCTCAGGGGCAGCAGTTCTGTATGGGGTGAGTAAGAGGGAGGCTTCTGGGAAGGAAGGAGAGAGGTCGGAGCTCCGTGGAGGAAGTGGCAGACTTGGACCTTGAGTAAGAAGGTGCTGGCTTCTTCTTACTTAGGACGTGTCAGCTCGCCTGGGAGTGCAGTTCCTGAGGTCCCATCCCAGGTGCCGAATGGATTCCTAGTTTACCTACATGAATCCAGCGGTGATGGACATTGTGTAGTTTTGTTCTTAGTCTTTTATCTTTTTCTCCCACCATTTTCCTTTCCATCCTTCTTTGCCTTCTTTTTTCCTCCTCCCCTTTCTCTACCTCAACCCCATAGCATGATTAATAAAAACCCAGAGACAGACATTGGGATTCAACCTGAAGGTCAGAAAAACAAAACAGCCAGCCACTGGCTCTTACCTTGACCTCAGTCCAAAATGGCTACCCTGCCTCCAGGAATCTCAGATTGAAACTGAGACTGAGAGCTGTCTCCTCCTGTCTTATATTCCTCTCTAGTGCTGGCATCAAAGGTGTGCATCTCTATGGCCTGGTTTCTGTGGCAAGTAGTGTGGCTACTGGGATTAAAGGTGTGTCATCACTGTTTGGTCTGTAAGGCTGATCAATGCAGCTGTTTTACTCTCTGATCTTCAGGCAAGCTTTGTTTATTAAAACAGAAATGAAACATCACTACCCAATCCCCTCCCCATGTCTTGTCGTATCTAGTCACTTTCTTTTCTTTCTTAAAGGGTCTCATTCTGTAGCCCAGGTTGCCCTGGAACACAAGCATAACCCAGGCTATCCTTGAACTCAGCTTTAATGGCCTTGTTTATACAGATAGGCTTGAAACTCATATCCTGTCCTGTTTGTCGTTCTCTTTCCACTGGAGAAGCTAGACTTTAAATCTGCCTGGAAATTTTTTATTGTTTTCCCATTTGGTTTCTGAGGCTAGCAATTGAGAATCCATTTTCCTTTTTGTCTTTTATCTCAGAACATTTTCATCATGCAGTAGTAGCCTTGCATACTTTTTGGATGTGCATATATTCAAAGTTTTCACTCAAAAATACGTTTTGCTAATATAAATGGGAAGCGAAAATATATATTCATCCAGATCCTAAGTAAGAGAGACAAATACAGCCTCTGCATTCAGTGCAGCCAGGATAAACCTGTTTGTCCCTTCTACCTATTTTCGGTTTCTTTCTTAACCTGGCTTATTGGCTTCCAAAAAATATAATTGTTGGTTTTCCTCAATTGAATCCTTACCATTTCTCAGGACTCACCAAGTTCAATTAAATGATACAGGTTGATTGTCAGCTTGTAGAGGCCATGAAGATGAGAGGACCATCCCGGTGTAGGGATGTATGACCCAGTGTAAGTGTGATTATCACATGGTTGGGTAGTCTGTGATGAATTGCAAAGTTCTGGGGGATGGGGGGAAGCAAAAAATGGAGACTGCTTTGCACAAGGACGATGCAAAGCCCATGATCCCTGAAATCCAGGCACACACTGTCCAGTTTCCTCCCGTTTTTAAATAAGACAATTGTTGAACACATTCCATTATCCTCTAGTGTCACCCACTTTCCAAAACTCCTTCATCTGGTTGACTGTTCAGGATTAATTCTAGAAGATAATTTTGCAATTCAATGCAGTAGATGTTCTGTATTTGTGCTCCACTGGGTTCTGGTGATTCATACCAAGAATGGAATTCTGACCCCTGAGAACTCCCAGTATAATATGAAACTTGGAATACTGTATGTTCAGTGAGACAGTGGGAATGTTGGGGAGTTTGCTCTGGTAACAGAGATGAGGGGAGGGCGGGCTTGCTGTGCTGTAGTGCAGTTGGAGGCATGGCACAGAGCGCGTGAGACTTGGGCAGTGAACTGTTAACAAGACTAAGGATGGATGCAAGGTCTCGGGCCAGAGAGTTCTGTACTCAAAGAAATAGAAAGTTGAAAATATATGTTTGAATAGGAAGCATTCGGTGATAGAGAATGTCTAGAGATTGTCGTCAGATGGTCCAGGACACTAAGTTTATGCTCCTGTACTTTGGGTACCATACAATAAAGATGGAGGGATGTGAATGAAGTAATATACAAATAGTAGGGGTACATAGCAGAGCTGTAGTTTAGAAGGAGAGCTGTTACAGTCTGTGAAGGCTGGGTCAGAGAAACTGCCATCACTTAGGGCAGCAATGGGCAGGGTACAATAAGAAGGTGGCAGTGGAAGGCAACCAGGGAAGTCTGAGAGATCAGAGAAAGGCAAAGGACAGGCTCTGCAAGTGTAGGCGTGCTCCACCGCAGGGCCTGTGGACCTGTTGAGGAGATGCTGCTGAAGGAGCCAACGATCCCGAGTAGTAAAGTGTTTCCAGTTTGAAGACAAAGAATTGATAACACTACAGAGAAGTTAGCAGTTAAATTGTGGTCGGATTACAAAGCCGTCGGTAAAGATGAAGTGATTCCAGACTACTGGAGTGACAATAGTCAAGGTGTGTGTGTGTGTGTGTGTGTGTGTGTGTGTGTGTGTGTTGGGGGTTCTGAACAAGGAGAGATGAAGTGATTCCAGACTACTGGAGTGACAATAGTCAAGGTGTGTGTGTGTGTGTGTGTGTGTGTGTGTGTGTGTTGAGGGTTCTGAACAAGGAGAGTGCCTCCATGTCTGACCACTGCTTTTCCACCATGAGGTTAGTTCCCTTGAAGTCAGGCTTGAGAAAGAGTCTTAGCCAGCTAGAAAGTCAGTATTGACGTCTAAGGGGAAAAGAGGCTTTGGCAAGAAAATAAAGGTCAGAGCGGAGAGTCCCAAGGAGAGCCGTGATGTACTGACTTACTGTGAAGCAGGATGGAGAGGAGAAATAAAGTTGGTGTAGTCTCTCTGCACGCTACCTATTTGGTGGATGGTTGGTCAGTGTGTTCCCAAACAGACCCTACTAGGGGAGAGGAAGTTGATTGTCTGAAGCATGAAAGGTAGAAGTCAAGGCACAGAGAGGTAAAAGACCAATGGAGCCACCTTCAGGGATCTTCTACCCCTGAACTCGGATAGCTTCATCTACTGCCTTCGCTGGCAAGCTGTCTTGTCTGTCATTTCTGTTGCGTATTTAACTTCATGCATAATCCACACCAGATCATTTTCTTTGGACTTCCTCAGTGAGAAATGTGTTCCGTAAAGGTTCGCATCTCTTTACTTAGGAACATGATGCCTCTCGTCACAGATGGGCCCAGCCCTGCCTGCATCTTCCTGGGTTACATCAGTATGAACACAGAAGGCTTCTGGGGAGGATGCAGTGCCAAGTATCATCGACGGTTCCTGGGAGCGGATTGAGATGTACAGATTAACAGGCGCAGTCCTCACATGGTGTTCTAGAAACAGCGTCATTCTGCAGGAGGAAGGAGCCAGGGAGCTTGCTAGGTCACCAGAGCCCAGAGCTCGCCGTGCAGCTTTCCTGCACGGCTTCTGTTGTTTATAACGTTCTGTAATGTGTGATAACAAAGAGCAGTGTGTGGTAACAAAGAGCGCTCTGTTAGCATGAGTTATTTTAACCACCACCCTTCACTGCTCAGCCTTTTTTCCCCTTCTTCCTCACAGCTCTGTTTCTGGCTCCATGTCTCTGTCACCCACTTCCACCTCCTCCCCAGCTGCTCCTCCTCGGCTCCTTGTGTGAAGTCCTTTCCCATGGCTCTATCCTTTACCGCTGAGAACCTGCAGGAGTGGGAGGCTCCTGCGTCAGTACACTCGCGGTTTGTGCCTGCCATTCCACCTCCCGTCACCCGCATTTCCACCATGGGCTCCTCAAGTTAGAGAAGAGACATCCTAGGGACTCTTGAAAGTTGAGGGAAGGAGAGAGGGAATCTGTGAAGGGGAGAGGGTAATTGATCGCTGGTATTGAGGACTTTGTAGTGTTTCTTTCCTCTTAAAGGTCTCCTGGTTGTTTTGTGGGTGTTTGTTCTTGTATGCTTGGGACTGAATTTAGGGCTTCCCATATTTAAGGCAAGGGTTTTACTACTGGTCTATGTCCCCAGCCTTTCTCACTGTCTTTCTGAATATAATTGGCTAAAAGCCCTCAAGTTTTATTAAGTTAGTTTTTCTTTTTCTCTGATTCCTATGTTTTAAAACCAGGGGCAATAGAGGAAGGGTGTGCAGCTAAGTCGGTTTATACACAGCATCACTTTAGACTGAGGGGTTTTCCAGGAAAGCACTGGCACCTGCAGAGGACAAGGTACAAATTGTAGCTCATAACTCATCTATATACCACTGCACTGGTTCTAAAATTGAACCTTTTTTTTTTAAATGACCACTGGTTTAGGAGCAAAATGAGGAGTTGCGAAACAAGTAGGAAACCACGCATGTTCCATCTTAAGTCCGTTTCGAGAGTGAATACTAATACTGTTTTAATTGCTCTCGGATGTCTGACAAAATTATGCTCTTGAAATATCCAAGCAAAGAGTCTGGAGCTGCAAAAATAGTCTGTTTGGAGTGCTGGACAGGGATGGGTGATGTTAATCAGATTTCAAGGTTCATCTTGACCCACTGCCTCTCGGGACACTGATCAAAGTTTGGGAGTCCTTCTGATGCAGAGTTATTCATTAGAGTTCTCAGCACATAATTATGGATTGTCAGAAGATCTCAGTTTTGTATAATAGATGAGTAGCATGCCTGCGGCTTGCTGAAGTGTTAGCTTAATAACCTCATAAGATGGGTTCTTCTCCTTCTCCCTCAAGACCCAAGCAGACTGGCTTATGACTTGCCCACCCCTCCTCAAATAGAGATGTAACATTTAGGATTTTGATTTCTTTAAATGTTTAATTCTAAGGGGAGGAAACATAGCTCTGCGTTGCTTTGACTTTCTCTTTGTTCTCCCGTCTCTGGAGTTGGAAGTGTAACAGATTTTGTTTTTATGCCCAGATCTTGGTGGGAACCTTTACGTTTCTCCCCCACCACACATGGTTATCTACAGTAAGATATTAGTAAACTGGACCTGATAAGCAGTACCATGTTGAACCCGCTGCCTGCATGATACACTTACTCGGGGATGCAGTTATTTCCCTTGGTTTTGACAAGATGTCAACTGTGATGTGCACAGAGCACAAACACATCCTCAGACACCAGCATGCATTAGCAGGGTTTCCGGAGGAAAACTCAAGTATGCATCTGGAGCTCCCATTCTGTGGAGTCCTCTGTCTTTGGATTCTTGTTGGTGTTTAGATTATTAGCTGATTATGCACATGAAGGGGCACTGAAGAAGCATGAATCATTCTATTTACTGATCATAATTAACAGTGGTTTCTAGGAATATTGTGCCTTCATTTTCAAGTTGAGGGTTTAAGAGAAGAGCTACTCATTATCGGACGTTTTGTTGGTGTCTGTGTTAGAGACACTCACAGAGAAGAGCTCCAAGTCGAGAACCATGGTGGGGAATTTCGGAAAGCCCTGTGTTGCACAGCTACTTCATACAGCTTACTGTTGATTCAGAGATCCGTTGCACACAGAAGAGTCCGGTGGTCTAGTTGGGGAAGTGTCTTTGTCACAATAGGTTAGTGGCTATAACCGAGCCAACCTTCTGCCCCTTGGCTACAATGACAACACAATCAAACCATAATTCTAGCTCGTTGCTAGGGTTTTCCACAGCTAAAGCCTTCTTTTCAAAGCCCGTTGGACAGAATTCAGGCACATGGCCAAAGGTAGATGCAAAGGCAGATAGAAAATGCAACCACACCTCTGGCTGAGCCTGCCCCACCCCTGCCCCATCCTGCTCTTAGTTGCCTGTTCAACAGAGCAGCAAGAATTGAGTGGGGGAAAACTCAGGATGCCTGGGAGAGAGGAGTTAGATGTTTAAAAATTTTGAAGAGAATTTAAGTCCATTATCTTTTGTACCAACTTTGTCTGGCAGTGGTGTCCTGGGTCTCCCTGTAATTCTCAGTGATAAGTTGTGATCTTAGTGATTGGCTTTCATTAAATACGATCCTTATTGCTGAACCCAAGAAAAGCTAAGCAGTTCGTGATCACCAAACTTTTGGAGTGATTGTATTTACTTCCACGGAGACTGGCCAGCCAAGCAGTGCAGAAAATCTTGCTCTCTGGGGGATGGGGACTAGCAGCAGCTATTTTGGATAGTGTTTTTCCCCCCAGGGGTGAATAGGTGGAGCTTGTATTAAGGGATCATTAAAAGAGCAGCAGCATCAACTTGAGAGGCCTGTCTGCTGCTGGAAAGGCCGATGCTCTTTGCTTCCTCCTCCTTCCTCAGTCTTGATTCTGTTCCATATTTTGATGTCTTTAGACCTCTTCCATTTGGGGGACTCCGACAGAGACTTCAGTCACCCACTATTCAGGGCCAGCAGCAGGGCGCTAAAAGTTCATTCATGAAAGTGAATAGCATGTTAATGTAACATTTGAAGGCATCAGTATGGATTGAAAAACCCATGAAAAATAAGTCTCAAAATTTCCAGTAGGGCAGGCAGAGCCCCAGTCGGTGGCTCTGTCCCTCCCTCCACTCTGTGGCTCAGCGTAGCAGCCAAGGGGCTTGTGTTCATTTAAGGTGATGCTTTGCTTATTGTATATGTTCGGCTAATGACCATTTTCAATATCATATGTACATCAGATGACTGGATTTTGACTCCCTGAGGAAGGCCTCACATCTGTCTTATCACCTGAGCCCCGGTTTCCACCTGTGTCTCAGAGCTCAGAACAGGGCCTGAGACAAAACCTGGTACCCAGGGAATGGTCGTGATCGCAAAACTCTGCTCCAGAGAAGAGGGATATAGTGAGAGATGAGGCAACCGGCTCATGAATGGAAGGGGTGGTTTTAGAATTGTACCAGGAAGGCTCTGTGCCATTCAGAAGGCAGAGTCCTGGAGACAGTCCCTTTATTGTCCAAACGGATACTTTGTAAATGTATCTCCCATCTTCCAGGAGAATGTTCACAGTCTCTGTCTGTCTGTCTGTCTGTCTGTCTGTCTGTCTGTCTGTCTGTCTGTCTCTCTCTCTGGTATTTCGAGACAGGATTTCTCTGTGTAACAGTCCTGGCTTTGTAGATCAGGCTGGCCTCGAACTCACTGAGATCTGCCTGCTTTACTTGAAATTTTGATACTTTGGTTTTACACCATCTTTTCAGTACTCACTTTTCTGTTTTTTACCTTTGTGTCTTTTCTTTTGCTTATATTTCTTATCCTCAGTCATGTTTTGTTGACCTTCTCTGGTGTGATGGACGCTTTGGGTGGTCACAAAAGTATTTTGAGGATGGTTTCTTTATTTTTAAAGTCTTTGTTTCAAAAGTAGAAAATGAGATTCTTCCTGATCTGAATTTGTTTAAAACAGTTTATTCTATTTTTATGTATGTGTGCATATGTGTGGATGCCACATTTGTGCAGGTGCTCAGGGAGGCCACAAGAGGGCATCTGATTCCCTTGGAACTGGAGTGAGAGTTAATTATGAACTCCCTGATGTGGATGCTGGTAACAGTGCTCAGGTCCTCTGGAAGAACAGCAAGTGTCTGTTTCTCCCGCCTTGAAGCTAAGATTTTAATCTGTATTCCTCTGACTGCAAAGCTTGGGCTCGTCCAGAGAATGTGCTTGAGGATAAATGTCTTTGGCTGCTGTGACTTTAACAATGTTTCAAAGTCAGAGAAACAGAATGGAAGGAGTTTGAAACTACCCTGACCTCTGCTGAGGTGAGGCACTTTGATGAATAGCCTGGTGAGAACACCCAAAGGCACTGCA
>JAQHUG010000021.1:5905141-5920346 GCA_028555095.1 Dicrostonyx torquatus
ACTGCAGTTGTGCATGCCGTGCAGATGTTGTGCACTGCAGTTGTGCATGCTGTGCAGACATTGTGCATCCTCCCTTTTGCTTTCTTTTCTATTTGTAGAAGCTGTAGGAGTTCCAGACTACATCTCTCCCAGAGCACACACAAGTGGCACATCAGGTTTTTCCCTAATTTGGCATTGATCAGGGTTCTTAAGCGAGTCAGATACTACTTTTCCTCTCTGAAGAGAGAATAATTCTAATCACTTTCACTCACCACGTTTGTCAGCAGTTATTGAAATGATAAAAGAAGAAAAATATTTGTAATTAACATACCTATGGGTATTGGGAACTGACCTGAAATCATTTGGAAGAACAGAAAATGCTAGTAACTGATGAGCTGGCCTTTCAACTCCAAGAGGGACTTTTTTTTTTTAAGAGCTTGGTAGTTTTTCTAGAAAAAAAAGTGAATGGGGTTCATTTCAAAGTATAGCGTTCTTCTGTTTTGTTTATCCCCTCTCTCTAGTTCTAAAGAATCTAAGCCCATTCTTAGTAGCTTCTGTGAAACTACGTGTAGCCTGGAGTAAAAACTTACTTGTCAAACTTTAAGCTAAACCAGCCTGTTTTAGCTGAGATAGAAGCCTTTGAAAGAAGAGGCATGGCTGGTAGGAATGACTGCACCAAAGTGATAATGGTGTCTCTACTCCTGCCTGACCTCTTGTGGTGGCCAGATCTCAGGATGGCTAGGACGCGTGGCCCCTGGTGGCAGGTGTCTTTTGTTTTGCCTGAGGTGATTAAGTTTGAACCTAGATTGCAATACCACGGGAAATTCTAATCTATAGATTTGCAAGGGACCTTGAGCTGTCCAAATGTGTGCTTGCCTGCCCCTTGGTGACCACAGATAGTGGGGTCAGGTACGAGAGGGGAGTGGGATGCTGCAGAATGATCTGGGGTGGGACGAACAGGGTTGTCCAGGATGCTTCTTTGCTTCATTTTAGCTAAAGTATTGCTGCTTTTCATCTTTACATGCTAGATTGGGCATGAGATTATATTTTCTCAAATGATACCTAGATGAACATACTCTTATTAAGACCACTTATATGCTTCAACTTTCCTCCAGTCCAGGAATTTTTTTCTACAGTGTCTTAGGCCAATGGTAATTCACCCTAAATTTCCCCAACTACCAAAGAGGGCCTGTCAGTCAGGATCCATGAAGAGACTGGACCACACCAGTCATTTGAACAGAGGATCTCCTGCGAGGATGCTCAGGAGCCACTGGGAAAGAGTGAAGAGAGCAAGAAACTTCAGGAAGCAGCCTTAACCTCTTGAGACAGAAACAAAGGGAAGAAACTAATTGATGCATGAAACTTAGCATAATATCATGGACCCCTGTGCTGGTGAGGTTGGTTGTTGGGAGTGTTGGAGGAACGACGGAATAAAGTCCACTATTGCCACTGGGAAGAAGCCTTGTTGGGGTGAAGCTGGCAAGAGCAAAGCCATTGGAGGGGTTAGGGCAGCCTTTCTCAACCTGTGGGTTGTGGCCCTTTGGGGTTGAACAGCCCTTTCACAGGGTTCCCTTAAGACCATTAGAAAAAGCAGACGTTTAAGATTCTTAACAGTAGAAAATTACAGTTATGAAGTAACAACAAAATGATTGTATGGTTGGGGGTCGCCACAACGTGAGGAACAGGGTAGCATTATTGGGAAGGTTGAGAACCCCAATGTGTTAGAGAATTTTTTCATTTTCCGTCTTAACACCCTGAATCTCGCTCCCTTAGTGTGCATTGGGCAGTCTAGCATTCGTGTAACTACACAGTAGACCCTGCTAGCCCACCGAGGACAGGGAAATGTTCAGCCATTCCTGTTGTCGAAGCCACAGCACAGAAGGGAGGCTACTGGTGAAGCTGAGATGGGCTGGTAGCCCACACAGGAACTAACCTTTCTGCTGTCAAATCCATTTTAACTGAGAGGCAACACCTTCAGCAGTCAAGAACAAAATCCCTTCCCTTCCTGGGAGGCTGACTGTCTTTCTCTCCCAAGTTTGCTTTGCTCTGGGCTGAGTATACTCAGACCCTCAACCTTCCACAAGGACATGTATGGACTTCTCAATTTTGTCATCTTTTGGACACCTGCCTGTCAGTCACCATCTCTTCTAGAGCAGTTTTCAGTTCGTCAGCATCTCCTGAAAGCACTCAGGATAAACATACTTTATGTCTTAGCAATTATACTTGTAGGAATTTATCCTTACAATTTTTTCATGGTTTGCATAGACATTTAGCCACAAGGTTATTAATTTCAGATTTTTTTTTTGTTCTTTGTTTTTTTTTTTTGAGACAGAGTCTCTGCCCTGGAACTTGCTTTGTAGACCAGGCTGGCCTCCAACTCACTAATTTCAGAATTTATAATAATTTCTTAAAACATGGAAATTTTCAAGTTTAGGCAGTTAGTTTTGAATGTAGAGTACTCAGCAGGTATAATAAGTAATAAAGAAGAAGACAAGGTAACAATATAGGGAAAATCACATTCTAAATTTAGATGAAAGAGACAGGCTATAAAATGACACCTGCTGCATCATTCTGGTTTGGATACACATTCACATTTAAAGACACAGATGAACAGATATGCACCAAGTGTCTAACATGTGGGGACTGTTTCAAGGTGGAGATACTATGGGACATTTTATTTTTTCTTGTATTTTCTAAACAGTCTTCAATTTTACAATTTTCTTAACTGTAAAACTTTTTCCTAGCAAAGAAGAATGAAGTCGGTTCTCAGAGCGGGGAGGGAGTGGGAGGAGGGGGATAGAGCATAGATGTGTTCACAGAAGCCGAACACTGTAGCTGCGAGTTCACATTCACTTTCTTACACAACTCAGTTTGAGGAAAGCAAGCTACAGTGGCATTCTCTCTCCTTTCTTCTGTTGCAGTTGTATCGCTCCATGGTAAATTTGTAGTCATTTAAAATTTGTCATAATTTTCCCCATTGTAATCACAGTGCTTGTCCTAAATCCTGACATTCAGGGTCTCCCAGCCTTTTCAGATTTCAAATGAATTATTTAATCTAGATGTTTAGAACTGAGAGTCCATAGAAAATAGCCATTTTCAGGATAAAATTCCACAGTTTTACTGGTGTCTAGCTATGAAACTTCTACCCTGGTCAGCACAAATTGTCCCCATCTCCTCAGAAAGCTGCCTTGTGTCCTTTGCAGTCAGTCTCCTGCCTCAGAAAGTTTCCTCGTGTCCTTTGTAGCCAGTCTTCTGCTTCAGAAAGTGTCCTTAAGTTCTATCTGGATCTTGACAACGAGGTCTCTACCATTTCATTCTATAGATTAGGTTTGCCACTTTTAGAGTTTTATATAAGTAAGGTAATTCAGCATCTAACCTTTTCTTAGCTTCTTTTTCTTGGAATAAGAAAGTGTTTTAAGTAGTTCATTCCTTATTGTTGAGTAGTCTTCTTTAAGCACGTGTTTATTAGCTATCAGGAACAAAGTTTCTTCAAATATTAAAACCCATCCCTCAGTCTTAGGTAGATAGATAGAGACTCCTATTGGATGCCTTGTATTTTCTTAAATAATTTCTAAAAGTGTAACTGAGGTATAATTAGATATAATAGATATAATTAGATATAATATTAGATATAATAGGTCACATACTTAGTGAGTTTGGATGTGTGTGTATATCCATGAGAACAGCTGTGCAGTCAGGATACTAAATATCACTGCCAGTTTCCTTTTGGTTGTGTGTGTGTGTGTGTGTGTGTGTGTGTGTGTGTGTGTGTGGTGTGGTGTGGTGTGTGTTTCAATCCAGTCCTTTAAGTTTTCTTTAGATTATTTTGTATATATGAATGTTTTGACTGCATGCATGTATGTGCACCACGTGTGTGCTTAGTGCCTGCAGAGGCCGGAAGGAGGCATCAGATGTCTTGGAGTTGGAGTTAGAGATGATTATTAGTCGCCATGTGGGTTCATGAAAGCAAACCCTGATCTTCTGCAAAAGCAACACATGACATGAATCGCTAAACTTTCTCTAGCCCTCCCCATCTCAGTCTTAAATGCCTGATCTAACGTATTCCTCCTTATTCTTACTTTGGACCAGTCATTTGCTTGATGAGACGTTCTAAGTCTTTTGTCTCTTTATCATAAAGTTTGCATTGGCAGTCAGATTTACTGGAACAATTTGGACATTGTATATGGCTCCTAACTCTGGGAACTTGAATTTCTGTGTGTGAAGAATCAAGAGTATTGGTAAAGACGCTTTTAATAGGTTGGCCTCAACTCTGAAATGCCGCAGTTTGATGAATGTGCTTGTTAATCAAGGGAAGGACAGGTCTCATTTACCAAGGTCACAGTGACTTTGCAGAAGACAGAGACATTTGAGGTCAGGATGTCACTTGAGATGTGACCGAGGCATGTGTTTCTGCTCTTACCCAATGCTTTGGTACAGAGATAGGGCCCCAGGTAGAGCTTCGTGGTAGATTTTACATTGCTGGAATACTGGGTCATAAAATATAGAACTATAGATGATATAACCCAGTTATGTATGAAGGAGGTACCTGGTGTGGGGCCCAGACAACGGAAGGGATGGGACAGAAGTGAAAATGTGTCTGAATTACTTAAGACTGTGAAGTTTGAAGCCAGCAATCTTCTAGAAATCACTAGCAGAGAGTAGCTGCGTCTATCTGTCTTGAGTACAGAAGGCTTAGAAAACAAATGTTTGGCAAAGAAAAGAGCTGGATATTTGGAAGTTCTTTGGTGAACCCCAGGCACGATGTCTGTGCTGATTGGGGATTCACCCAAATGACCTGGCCCGGGAATCGATCCTTGGTTTATGATAGAGAGGGCACCAGGCTTGGCGCTAATGAGGAAGCTAAGTCCTGGGAGTTAATGAGCAGTGAAAGGCTAGAAGCTGCACCGGAGATTGCAGACTGGAAATGCAGGAGAGGGCCGGGAAGGGAATGGTCGGAGTGAAGTAATGGAAATGTCAGAGCTGCCCTGTGGTGCGCTCAGTGTGCGGAATGGCGCTCTCCAGACACCTTCGTTACCTGTATTGTAAGCAGGTGTTTGTGTGCTTACGTCAGGCACACACAGGAAGGTATACCTTCCTGTATACTGCCTGATGCACGTTACATGTATCAGATTACATGAACAATTCCAGTGTTTGCCAATAATCTCATACTAGAGGTTAAGACCCAGCAGGATATCCAAGAGGAGTTCTGGTGAGGGTCCAGGGATGATGGCGTGCCTGAACCAGACCGATGACTCATCGCGGTGAACTTTTGCAGGTGGGACTGATTGGACAGAAGGGTGTGCTATGTGACACAGCAAACCTTCTGAAGCCGCTAGGATGGGTGAAGAAGTTTAGGAGAGACAGGAAAGATGGAGGGGTAAGGAGGAATTGGGGTGCATGATGTGAAATTTCCAACGAGTCAATAAGGAATTATGCTATAAAAAAAGTAAAAAAAAAAAGTCACATATTTGCTCATTAAAAAAAGAAATGATGGCAAAGAAAGAGAACTAAAACCTTTGGTAGATCTGACATTTGAATGTAGCTTGTTTGACTCCAGAATTTACACTGTGAGTTCCCATAACATATGAGCTGCCCTGACACTTGGCATGTCCTCGCCAGGGCTAGAGTAGAGTGCCTTGAGAGGGGGCAAGGTCGATGTGATGTGATAACAACATCTTTGTCATAAAGTAGACCCAGGAGAGGTTTCTGTTTGTGGCTGTGCATTGCAGCTTTCCCAGGCATTTTGAGTATCGAGAATGACCTGGAAGCTCTGTCTGAAGCATCACGCATCCATCCTGTGCTAAGATAAATTGTTCCTAGCCCAGCTGTAGCGATCATACTTTATCATGGTAGATGAATGGATCTCCATCTCCACTGTGGAGTGGGAATCAATTTGTAGGCACTTAAGGAACAGGTGTGTAGCAGTTGCAAATTACCAGGCCGGTTTCCAGTTTGAGATTGGCAGCTATTTTTTGCACCCCAAAGGGAGATACATACTTACTTAAGGAGTCAGTAGTCTTTAAAAGAAAAAAAAGAAAGAAAAGAAACCTAGTGGAAAAGAATTATAAACACACATCACTTCACTCTCTATGGCTGAAACACATGTTTTTTTTTTTTTTTGAGATGAGCTATTTTATTGCTAATTTGGGCTTTTGTTTCTCTTTGGGGCACTGAGTTAACTATGTCATGAGAAGTGTGGCTTTGTTAGCAGCTCATGTATATCACAAGTTCTGTATTTTTAATTCATTCTCCTTATGTAGAAAAAATTAATTAAACCATCACCACCAAGGCACAATGACAGACCAAGGGGAAGAAATAAGAACAGTGCTCTAGGAAGCCAGCCCTCTGTCATGTGCAGAAATCTCTGTGATAAGCACAGTGCCATGAAACGGGAGTTCATGCTTGGCTTAACTTAGCAGTAAGTTGTAAAAGAGGAAGGAATATCATGTTTTATTTACAGTGAATGCATTTCATACATGAGACCTAACTACTGGAAGCTCAATAATGGCTATTTAAAATTTCCTTGGAACTTCTATCAGGAAACCTTTTCCCCCTCCCTAAATCATTATTCCTCAGACATTATCAGTGGCCTGAAGACACTCTGACTCCTTTGTCACTGGAGAATGGACCAGCCAACCACACAAAAAGCATGAGATGCTGGTCCTTGGGTGCCTGTTGGCTCCACTTCATAGGCTGGCCTTCTGTACAGATGTTCACGTCATGCAGAGACTGTAAATAACATGGAACGGCTCTTTTTAGAAGATTTGTGCAAGAGCCCATGATGAGAAGACTCAGTTCTAGATAATGTCTTCAAGGTGACCTCTGAGAAGACATGTAACCCAGTACAAGCTTCCCATGTCACAAGAGGAAAGAATCTTTGGACAGAGTAGCAACTAGAAGTGAGGGGGTTCACAGCGGAGGGCTGCCTACTTCACCCCACTTTTCTTCATGCTGACTAGTGGTGGGACCGACAGGTGGGTGAATGCTAGGCTTCACCCCAACATTACACAGGCTTCATCCCAAGGTCTGCCATCCCATAGAGTGTTCTTCATACTGTATTGTGTGTCATTTGTTTTGGTATGGATGCGTTCTAGCGGCTCTGTGACCTTTAAAGAGATACTTTTAAAATGAGAGAGCTCTTTAGTAATTTTGTCCCAAAGAATACAAGTGGCAAATTAGGAATAGTGGGGTTCCAAGGGTAATGAAAAATGGAGAACTATTTCACCTCTGATGGTCTCAGTCCTGGGAGCAGGTACAAGAGCCCCTAGGAGGCAGGGATGCGGGCTGTTGTCACTCTAGCTTTTGCATGGCATTCCGTTTCTTAGCCTTTTAGAAGTCAGTGTCTGAGTCCCAGGATAGCATGGTGAATATTGCTGTGGATTTTAAGGATACCAGCAATAAATAACAGCTCATTCCCCAGCATTATTCAGTCTCAACTTCATTAAACCTCATTACAAAGCCGGTACTTAGTTTGGCTTTTGGAAGGGTCATTGACAATACTTGCGTTCTCATAGAATTGTTTAAGATTACTTCAGTAAATTGCTGTTTATTTTGAAAAAAAGTGTTTGGTGTGTGGATGTGTGTGTGTGTGTGTGTGTGTGTGTATTTGTGTGCATGTGTGTGTAGACAGGTGGGGGAATACCTGAACCTGGAAACTCTTATGTCATCCGCTGTGACTTTATTGCCCTATTCACATTAAGTTGGAGGTTACCTAACAGATACCATCCATGTCTGTCCCCTTGGGTGTATATCTGTAGGATTTGAAACCCCTGCTTCCCGGATGATGCATTGTCTCCCCATTGAAATTCAAGAAATGCCATGTAACAATTACTCATTCCTGTGTGGGAGCTCATGGTGTATTAGCATGCTTTGAAAGTGAAATCAGATCTTACAGATCTCTTTGCATAATATTGGCCAAAGCATAATAAGCCATGAGTGAATTTTAAAGGAAGAAAAGAGATCCCAGGTGTAAACAGCAAGAATAATGATCAAGGCTGTGGTTTCCTGTGCATACCTGGGTGCATGTTTCTGAATGCTAACATGAGACACATAAAGCAGAATGGCTGTATCGGGGAGCCCTTTTCTGTCTTTGACAGGCTTCTCTGTAAATAACTGGAGACTCGCTGGCCATGGCTGATATCATTGATGGCTTACTTATGAAATGCTTAAGTGTTTACTGTCTCTGGAGCATAACTGTGAGTATTTGGGGAAAATTAAAAACTCCACCCGTAGTTGTTCACCTACGTAGTGTGTACAGTGTGCCCCCTTCCATGCCCGCATCTCCTCTGCTACCCGTGGGCTCGTTCTAGTTTCAGAGAATGGAAAGACAGTGCTGTGTGGAGGGACACAGATACCTGAGAGATTTAACAGTAGTGAATATTTCTTATTTGCTTGTTTGTCTTTTCTTGTACAAAGCTCAGGTTTTCCTGAGTCATTAGCCACTAATTGTTATGGTCATGAGAAGAGTCAGCACAGGATCGATTGCGTTGGAACCTTCCTATAAAGAGGTTGGCCATGTGAAGAATCTGTAAGTAAATACTGTGTCTCAACCATAAGCTCTCATCTTCGGAGGCTAGTGAGACGACTCAGCAGGTGGAAGCCCTTGTTACCCAAGCCAGATGACCCAAAACCCGCAGTAGATGAGAACTGACGCTTGAAGACTCACCACATGACCCCACTGCTCGCCAACACGCACGTGCGTGCACGTATGTGCGCGCGCGCACACACACACACACACACACACACACACACACACACACACACACACACACACACACATATATATACATTCCCTACACCTATTTTAGAAGGCTGATCTTGAGTGGAGGGAAGAATTAAGACACAGTCTATATAGATCCGGAATTTCTGGAATTACTTGAGTCTTGATGATAGAAACACAAGCTGGGAGAAATGGAGGCCGGTCAGTGGTCACCTGAGCCTTGGTGCCACGTACTTAGGTCTCTCCTGGGTCCCCTCTCCTGGGTCCCGGTGGTAACAAAGATGAAAGCTGTCATTAACAGGCTTCCATTTCAGATGGAAATTTCCAGAGGTACACCTCAAGTATAACTTGAGTCTTTGGGGTTAACTTTTAGCCCCTTTAAAGTTTACAGTGGTATTTTAGAGTAATTTCTAGATCTTTGGTAGAAGAACTTTGGCAAAATGGCAAAACAGTTGTAAAAGGGCTCTTGACAAAATGTAATGGCTTATTATCACTGTAAGCATGCAGTTACAGACAGGAGGAGAAGGAAGAGGGGCACTCCACATGGATTTTCTTTTTTTAAGGTTCTTTTTTGCCTCAACTTGGAGGAATCATGTAGTGAAAAACAAAGCCAAACAATAAAAACAAACCTTTTTGAAGCTCTGGAAAGAAAAAAAAAATTAAAGGCCTAGTATTTGACTGATACCTTGACATTTTGTTTTAAGTGTCTTTGAATGTGGCTGTAGGCTCTTCCAGACTCTGAAGTGTGGTGTTAGGTGTGTGTAGGGGGTCATGTGCTCATCAATCTGTTGTGCTTTTACATAGAGATGCCTCGTCTCCAGTCTTGATCTTTCCTAAGCCTGGGATTCTTTGTTGTCTAAGAGGCTGATCCAATTGCTCATGTACCAGGAGCCAACGCTGGTTTCAGGCCTCGAGGCCAACAGGACCCTAAGGAGCAAGTGTAAGCCTCAAGATCTGGAAGACAAAGTAGCCAATTAATTCCTCCAACTGTGATGTTCAGAGCAGTTACAGAGCAAGTCAGGGTCTCAGGAATCTCCTCCACTCAGCAGGCGCTGTTCATGCTCAAGAGGGTATTTTTTGTTTGTTTTAATTGAGCCATGTCCAAGGCCCTCAATGCTTCATAAAACTGGGTTTTATAGTATTTCTGCTAATCAGGTACCTTTATTGCACTAACTCCATTGGGTGGACATGCATCAGCCCGTTACTTTTCTAGGCCCTAGTTCTTTATATACAAGACAGGGATGTTACATCTTAAGTGGCTCTGAGAGTCTTTTTTTGGATATTTCATAAATGTTTGATATGGATTTATTGCTCATATCTGCACTGTGGGCAGGGAATTGAGTATGCATAAAATACATGTGTGGCACACACGCCAGAAATGAAAACAAAGAGGAGGAACTTGTAGCGGTGAGAAAAATGCCTCTTGAGAGTCGTCTCTTTCCAGGTCAATGGAGTCTGTCTCTCTGCTTGGAGGGCAGAGGTGCGTACAGACCACTGTAGATGACAGGCAGGGGTTGAGGGTTTGTGCCTTGGATACCCTATCTGTCTTTGAGCCTCAAGGTTGTCTTCAATGTTTATGATTTTGTTTCTGGTTGTTCAGATACATTTAGAATTTGGAAAAGGTAGAAAAATACAAATAAGATAAATTAGTTAAACTCACTTGTCAGACATTCTTCTTGCCATGTGAGCCATTTTTTCTCTGCCTTCATGCAGTGTTTCTTTGTCCATGTCTCTTTTTGTAACTTGGTAGGTATAAAATCTGATTTTAGGTTATGATTAATTTTTCAATTAAATAATTATTCAGCTTGTTTTTCTCTAATTATAAAATTCACAAGTGGAATATTACTGATTGTATATAATACAAGATGAGAAGTACAGCATGCTTTTTACAATGCCCTTGCAACATTTTATTAGGAATAGGATTTTATAATTATTACTTTCATTATATTTTACATTTTTAATTAAAGACAATTTAAATTTTTTGCTTAAGATTTTACAATCATATTCATGGCATTAAATTTTCATTAGAAGAACATTTCTGTTTCTGAATTCGTGTTTACTATTCACCCCTTTACACTAATACTGTGTTTGAATTGAAGTCTTTTTGTTTGTTTGGTTGGTTAGTTTTTTCTTTTTCAAGACAAAGTTTTGCTGTGTAGTCTTGGCTGTTCTAGAACTCGGTCTGTAGACCAGCTGGCCTCCCAAGTGCTGGGATTAAAGGTATGTGTTACCACCACCCAAATTGTGTTTGAATTCTTAATTTTGAATACTTTCTCTACTAGTTGGCACGGTTTTGAGTACTTCTTTCAGGAGTCCTGGTCAGTAGCCATGTGCATACTGGTAGAATATGCTGTTCAGAGGCTAGCTGGCCACACTGTTTAAGATCCTCTGTGGAATAGCCACTGAGGAAGTGACATGCTGGCCCAAGCTTGTACAAGAAACCCTAATTAAACACAGTGGGACCCACAGAGAGACACAGAAGTAGGAGGGGGACTTGGGAGGAGAGGG
This sequence comes from Dicrostonyx torquatus, assembly GCA_028555095.1. NCBI lineage: Eukaryota > Metazoa > Chordata > Mammalia > Rodentia > Cricetidae > Dicrostonyx > Dicrostonyx torquatus. Next base: position 5,916,348 of record JAQHUG010000021.1, read on the forward strand.
AAGAGAGCAAGAGAGAATAATAGCCAAGGGGACTTCAATAAAAGAACATTCTGCATACATACACATAATGCATATATTATGAAGTTAGTTACTTTTATGAAAGTATACAAAGCACAATTTTCTGTGGTGGTTTATTTCTTCAATTTTTTTCTGTTATCTTTTATCAGGAGCAATGATTCCTCTGAATAGCAAACAGTTGTCTAATAAACTTTTAAACGTACTTGCTGTTGCTTTATTTTACCTGCGGTCATGCAGGGGACCAGGCAGTTCTTTGCTCCTAAGTTTTTATCTGCGTCTTCATGCTTTTACTTTCTCTCCTGATGAGGTATTGTCTTCTCCCTGGAATTCAGTCTCCTGTGTTGCATGTGGAGGAGCAGGCTGTGTCCCACTGCCCAGCTCCTGGCCGCGGGCCTGCTTTGGTCCCAGCTAGCTTATACCTGAAATAATTACACATAAACTGTATTCATTTAATACACTGCCTGGCCCATTATATCTAGCCTCTTCTTGGCCAACTCTCACATCTTAAACTAACCCATTTCTATTTATCTGTATTCACCATGAGGATGTGGCTTACCGTCATGAGTCTAACCAGTGTTCATCTTGGGCTGGAGAAGCATGGCATCTACCATACTTCCCTTCTTCCCAGCATTCCATCCTGTCTACTCCACCTACCTGATTTCTGCCCTATCAAAAGGCCAAGGCAGTTTTCTTTATTCAACCAATGAAAGCAATACAAAATGCAAAAGCACTTCCTACACCACTCCTGCCCTTGTCTTTATTTCAATTTAAGCTTGGCCTCTTGCACCACCCCCCACCCTGCCCCATTGTGGTATGTTTTACTCTTCTGGCTTTTTTAGGGGTCCACAACCCAATTCCCAAATAAATCACATGGAGGCTTATTATTATTTATTAATGACCAGCCTTAGCTTGACTCGTTTCTTGCCAGCTTTTCTTAAACTATCCCAAGTAATTTTGCCTCTGGGCTTTTATCTTTCTCTATTTCCAATGTCTTACTTTACTTCTTTCTCCATGACTTGCTGTGTAGCTGGGTGGCCAGCCCTTGGTGGCCTCCTCTCCTCCTTCTCTCATTGCTCCTCTTTTTTCTCCCAGATTTCTCCTTCTGTTTGTACTCTCTGCCTGCCAGCCCTGCCTGTCCTTACTCCTCCCTCGCTACTGGCCACTCATCTCTTTATGGGGACCATCAGGTGTTTTAGACCTTTACACAGAGTTCAACAAATGCAGCATAAGCAATGACAAAGCTCCCCGGAGGCTGGAGGTTCGGAACTGTTGACCAGGGAGTTGTCTGGATGCCTATAGGCTAGTGTTGCTCCCTGCAAGGTGCCTACTGGGTGTTTGGAGAAACTCACTAGAGAGCACGGGCCGCTGGGCCTCTCCCTCATGCCACCAGAACAAAGCGGTGGAAGAGACATACTTCCTTGTCTCTTGAATGTTCTTTGAGACTGCTCTTGGCAGAATTGCTTTGTCTACAGGTGTTGCTGGAGAAATGTTTCTAGGGACCGACTCTAGTATCTCAAGAGCAAGATGGACAAGGGTGATGTTGAAACTGAATAGCTGACACAGTGTTCTCTGAGGAAGGAAACAGGTGATGACTGGAAGGGAGTTGGATAACCCTGAGTAGCAGGAAGAGAACTGCGTCCTCCCTCATCCTTGACTTCAGGAGGTCACTGGCTGAGTGTTTTGGCTGAGCAGCATGTGTAAGAATTATCATGAAATCAACAGGAGCAACCTGGGAATATACACCTGGGGGAAAGGGTTGTTCCAGAGCCTATCTGCCTGGATACCTCTGGCAACCTTAGAGGTGTTCACATAGGTTCCCAGACACCCCGATAATGAGAGGGATGATGTTTGAGCATCTCTCCTGCTTGTGGTCCATGCCAGAAAGCTGATGATGGGATACACCTTACCTACAAACCAGTATCATTTGCTCTTTTATTAAACACAACTGACTTGGGATTTGTGTTGGGGATCAAAACAAACACTACAGCTCTCACTTAAAAGAAAATAGGAGAGTTTATTCTGGAGCCATTTTGAGTGACCATGGACTAGAAACACAAATTTAAATCCCCCTCAACCAAATTTCATGTTGCAATGTAGAAGCAATTCATTGGCATTTTATACAGAACGGAGGAAGTCATAAATCAAGGCAAGTATAAAATAAGGTGGTGGGCCTATCAGAGTGGTGGTTACAGCACGATGGAGGAAGAGTTTCGATGGGCCTCAGATGCTATCTGCTAACACTCTTAGCTTTGGGGGTCGCTGGAAGAAAGAGGTTTGCTAAGTTAATAGTTTCCCAAAGATTTTTATCTCTTAGTTCCAGGGTGTTGGTGCTGATATAGAAATGTGCAAGGAATGGCTGGCTATTCAGGTAGCTGGCCAGGATAAGGCAGTTAGCCTCTGGACCCGCAGCATCTTGCTGTCTCTGTATCACTGAAGTTTAGTCGGGGTAGCAGCCTGTTGCAGACACAGCTTCTTTCCAGGAATTCTTGTTCACAGTGGCATGGTAATTTTCCCTCTCCTTTGGTTGTTTGGTGGGCGGGTGGTCTAAGATTTTTCTCATGGTAATAAGATTCTAGAAGGTGGCAGAATTACAGCCATGTTTATCCCGTTGTTGGTCTCCAGGAAGATTTGGAGTTTTCAGTGTACTATAACTGTTTTCTGATAACTGTTTTAATCTTAATTTTTAAAACTCTTGTGTTTTAAGTCTGTGCTTCCTCTACCCTTTCTAATTGAACTTAGAGATTTCTGACACGTTAACTCCAGCTAGGATATACTGCGCAGAGAATTCTTAATGGGTGCTATATATACACACAGTGCAGGCAAACCCAGGCATCTTCAACAGGCCTTCCCACCAGTGTGTTCTGTGCTTGTCACTTTAGTTAATTAACATCACGCTGGTTTGTAGTTTTAGAAACATTTGGATTTTTCTACTTTTTTTTTTCTGTCCTGAAGGAACTAAACATGGTTAGATCAGCACACTCTGTTTAGTAAGTCTATTAATTGGTAGAACATGACATGTATGCTAGTTAGTATATTAAGACAGAAGAGTTGGGAATTTGTATAAAACAAACCAGTTTGGTATTAAATTTTGAAAAACGACAGAAAATGTCTCACTTTGGCTGTTTGAATGTTGGTATAAAAAGACTCAAAAGGGAAAAAAATAAAAAGTGAATGATTTATACAGTGTGTGAAAAATAAAAGAAGTATCATAGCATTTAAAAATAGATATTTAACCCGTTCTTCTTGTCCTTGAATCATCCTTTGTTTGAGGTCTCTGTGTTTATGTTTCTGCTTGGGCTTTCTTGGTGACACAGTAAGTAAGGCCCTGGCTAGGGGTGAGTCACGAAGCCCAGGGAAGGGGTGCAGAGCTATGTACCCAGAATGGGCTAGTTTGTGAAGTCTGTGGCTTGGGGGAATTTTAGCGGAACAAAGTAAATACCCAGGACAAACTATCAAGCTCCCTGATTTTGAGCCAGAGTGGATTCAAATATAATACACAGAACCCAATTTCATCCTATTTCTGAAACATTAGGTAATGTTTGGGCTTAATTTCCTGGCCTTTTTCTCTGGTTCCAGATGATGGACATTCGTAATCCAGTAACATCAAAAATGATCTAGAGCAGTGATCTAGAGTAGTTCTTAGCCGGTGGGCCTGGGCCCCTTTGGCAAAGCCCATCTTCAAAATTACTTCTACTATGATGAATCCTAACTGTAGCAAAATTAGTTACGGAGTAACAGTGAAATAATTTTATGGCTGGGACTCACCACACCATGAGAGACTGTTTTGAGGGGTCTAAGCTTTAGGAAGATTGAGAGCCACTGCTTGAGAGTCCCTAGGGACTCAGGATACATATGTGTCAGGATTGTGGGACCTGCATACCATGCTCTCTCGCTGTGGTTCTCTGAATTAGCTCTCAGTTTTACAGTCTGAAACTCACTTTTCTACATGAAAAAGGAAGATGACGTTGGTTAGTTTTGTTT
>JAQHUG010000021.1:5921272-5939431 GCA_028555095.1 Dicrostonyx torquatus
TTTTTTTTGGAAAAAACATGCCTTTCAGTTTACATGTTTGACACTTGGCTCAGGACATTTTCTGTCTCACAAAATTGCTATTTTATGATCTTCTCATATTTATTTCCCTGTCTGTTAGTGAATCAATCCCTCCCTCCCCCCCCCTCTCTTATCCCATTTTAAATCCACTTTACTTTCCCTTTAATTAGTTTTCTAGGAAAGATTTTGTTCTGGTGACTTTATGTCTCTGCAGCCAACTGAATGATCATGTGCCTTTATTTCTAGTTGGCTCACCTAGGTTTATTAGGTCAGTGGTTCTCAACCTGTAGGTTGTGACCCTTCTTTGAGGGGGTCGATTGATCCTTTCACAGGGGTCACCAAAAACCATTAGAAAACACAGATATCTACATTATGATTCCTAGCAGTGGCAAAATTGTAGTCATGGAGTAGCAACAGAATAATTTTATGTGGGGCTCACAACATGAAGAACTGTGTGAACGGGTGGCAGCATTGGGAAGGCTGAGAACCACTGTGCTAGGTCCTTTGTGCTATTTTTATCTCTTTTGTTTGCTTGTTTGCCTGATGTGGACCTTCAGCCCATTGCTGTGTTCGGGTAGTGAAGTAATAGCAAACACACTTCTCCTCCTCCTCCCAGTTTCAGGGAATATGCTTTTCATACACGTTTAGGATCTTGAGAGTTGATATTGTGAATTAGAGTTGACACTTTGCAGGGTTTTTCTTAGTAGTTAAAAAGTTTTTATTTTTAAATTTGTAATTCACATGTAGTAGTGGGACATATTTCGGGTCATGGAGTGGTTTTTGATGTAGGTATATACCGTAGTGATTAAATGGGCGTTTCTGGTGGGCTCATCTGTGATCTCAGGCATTTTTTATTCTTTGGAATGCTGTCTCTTTTTGAGGTACAGCGTACACTACTACGTACAATGGCCTTCTCTGTAACAGAGCACTGGGATGGATTTCCACAGCCAGCTGTGACTGTTCTCAGCCAGCAGCCGCCTTTCCTCCTCTGACTTCTGCTGACTGATACTCTGTTCTCTCCTTCTCTGAGATCAGCAGTTTCAGATTGCACGGGAGTGAAATCATGTGAAGTTTATCTTTCTGGCTTGGCTGACTTCATTTAACATTCTTTATTCCCGGTTCCTCTATGTTGTCATAAATGTTGGGATTTCATTTTTCTTTGCTGGTCATGAGTATTCCATTGTGAACATATAACTTGTTTTCACTGTTCATTCTCCTGCAAATGATGAGGTTTGATCTTAGCCTGGCTCTTTTGAACAGGGCTTCAGTAGACATGGGAGTGCACACTTCAAGCCTTTGTTGACACCTTCTTTTTTTTCTTCTATTAATAAACTGGAGTCCATAAACAGTTCGAGATGCTTCATAATCACTCCTGAGCTAAGCTATTCTTAGGAGTAGAACTTGACTTTCAGTTAACATGGCACAAGTTGGCTAAACATGTTGTTACCCCTCCGGTATAATTTGATATACACCTCTGCTGTCTCTTCCATGTTACATGTTTTGTAGAGGCTAGGAATTCACTAAGTGAGGAACAAAACAGGGATACATAATGAGTCAGGGAAGACATGCCATTTACCTGTCCTCTTGAGAGTACCGTGAAATCTATACAGCACATTTCTAGAGAAGCTTGAGAGAGAGCTGCCTGAGGAACCGCTTTTCCTTTGTGTATTGCTTTGTGCAGAAATGGAACTCTGTTTGCTTTCTGTATATTAGTCTGGTCAGGTAAGGAAGGGTCTGAGAGATGTAGATGGGTCACTTCAAGTGCTTAGTCAGCAGACTGATGAGGTTTCATCTCTCATTGTGTATGCACTTACTGTATGCATCACGTTCCTGCATATGATATCTTAAAATTTTAAGGATTATTTATTGCTTTTCATGTGTGTGAGTGTTTTGCCTACATATGTGTCTGTGTAGCATGTGCATGCCCAGTGCTTATGGAGCTGAGAAGAGGGCTTGGATCCTCTCACCCTGCAGTTATGGATGGCTGCGAGCCCACCGTGTGGGTGCTGAGAATCAAACCCAGGTCCTCTGGATGATCAGCCAGTACATGTAGCCCCAGAGTTATCTCTCCATGCCCCCGCATAGGCTATCCTAATTTCCATCACAAGGAAAGGGAAAATGAGAATTATTCTCAGCCCACTTTGTAGGTAGGAAGCAGATTCAAAGTGTACGTGGCTCAGCCTCATTCACACAGCAAACAGCAACTCTTTTACTCCCTTTGTTTCTCTCTTTCCTCGTCTTATATTTTCAGCATGTGGAAATTAGCAGGGGGTCAACTCATCCCTTATACAACAGTGACATTTCTACTTTCAGATGTATTTTTTTCTCCCCTGATGAGTCACTAAGCCTAAGAGTAATGTGGTAATTTTCTATGGCCTTGCCTTGTCAAGCTCCCCCATGTCAGAGAACATGGATTTTACTCCCAGGCATTAACTTTCATAGATTGGCCACTTAGTGTGGGTGGGCAGTGAGGTAGTCTATGTAGAGGAGTAATTACATAGTGTCATGTGTGCTGCTGGGCTCTGGGATCTTTGAAGAGTTGAGGACAGATACAGTTTTCCTTAGTTATGATAAAAGGTAAATTAGATGTAAAACTTTAGACTAACAAAGATAGGATAGATATTTTTCCTTACTTTGACAAATATAAATGAACTAAATATTTTAACTATAATTCTTACTTGGTAACTGTTATGTATATATAAATTTACTATGTTAAAGTTAAAAACTTTCTTTTTAATTAGACAGAAAAGGGGAGATGCGGTGGGATGTCCTTCTGTATATGTATTGCTTTTATTGGTTGATGGATAAAGCTGTTTGAACCAATGGCTTAGCAGAGTAAAGCCAGACTGGAAGGCATATATAGAGACTAGTTGGAGTTAGAGAGATGCCATGTAGCTGCAGAAGGAGAAAGATGCCAGCCAGAACCTTACTTGGTAAGTCACAGCCTTGTGGTGATACAGATGAATAGAAATGGGTTAATTCAAGATGTAAGAGCTAGCTAGAAATATGCCTAAGCAATTGGCCAAGCAGTGTTGTAATTAATATAGTTTCCGTGTGATGATTTGGGTTTGGGCAGCTGGGAAATGAACGAGCAGTCTCCATCTACACTGGGCGAGCCAGGACCTTTTAGGCAGTAGAATATGGGAAGTAGAATCCAGGAGGATACAGGATGTGAGAACTCTGGGAGCAGCCCTCTCTACCCAGAGTGCTTCACTTTGGACACCTGATAGAAGGAAGTTTTATCTCTGCCACATGGAAGATGTTGTCTTGGGGCAAAGGAAGAAAAGCCACGTGAAACACGCAATGACAATTTTTCTCACAGTGGCATTGAGTAGAAATCTGTTACAGCACACAAAGCACAGTGTGTGTTGTGTGATGTTTTACTCTTTTGGCTTTTTAGGGAGCCTACTGCCCAGTCACCAAATAAATCACACACAGAGAGCCTTATTCTTAGTCATGAATGCCTGGCTTTACCTTGGCTTATTTCTAACCAGTTTCTCTTATATTATCCTGTCTACCTTTTGCCTCTGGGCTATTATCTTTCTCTGTTTTTGTATACTTTACTTTGTACTTCTTTTCCAGGGCTTACTGGGTAGCTGGACCCTGGTGTCCTCTTGCTTCCCTTCTTCCTTGTTTCTTTTCCTATTTATCCTCTCTTCCTGCTGGCCCCACCCACCCTTACTCCTGCCTCACGATTGGCCATTCTGCTCTTAATCAGAACCAGCAGGTGTTTTAGACAGGCACAATAACACAGCTTCACAGAGTTAAACAAATGCAGCATAAGCAAAAGGAACACACCTTAAAATAATATTTCACAACAAGCCTGGACAAAATCAGCATATTTTTTAAGATTCATTTTAGCCTGTCGTGATGTTGGCCTTCATGATGCCTTAATTAATTCAAATATTTGTTTGGACAGTCACGTATTTTTGAGCCTTTAAAAAGAACTGACATTTAATTTTTTTTTAAAAAAGAAACTCCTTAAAGAAGAATCAATATCTCATTTTTCACAACTAAACATTGTTAGTATATACCCAGTGTAATTCAGCCTTTGCAAATGTCCAATTAAGCCATTTTGTGACTGTTCATGTGTTATTTCTAAACTTGAATAGAAATCCTTCTTTTTAATTTTTTCCCTTATGTTGTAGTGCGATGTTAATTAGGCAGCATCCACAGTAAAGCTAGGTGATACGTAGATAAAAGGGAATCAAAAGAATGTAGAAGAGATTCTATGGAAGAAGCTGGGGAGATGGTTCAGTAGATCAGAGACGTGTTGTGCAAGCAGAATGCCTGAGGCCAGACCCCAATGCACATAGATAAGCTGAGAATGGCAGCATGGGCCCGAAATCCCAGCAAAGACGAGACAGGCAGCCCCTAAGAGCTTATTGCCCTGCCATGTCCACTATAACAGTCCACTCCAGATTTAGTTGGAGACCTTGTCTCAGAAAAATGTAGATGATTTTAGAGGAAGACACTTAAGATGAACCCATAGCCTTTACAGGTGCATGCTTGGGTGAGCATCCCTACCCATATATTCATGCATACTGTACACACACATGGTGGGGGCAGTTAACGGGAACAGGGACAACAGAGTGAGTGCTTCCAGGTGGAAGGGCACAAGAGTTTAGGTGCATTAGGAAGGGGCCGTCATCTATGTTGTCAAGAAGAAGTTGGCTTGGAGGAGAATCAAAGTTGAAGTGAGCACAGGAATCAGAGACTAACCACAGGGAATTAGTCCTGGATAACTGAGAGCATAAGGAAGAGTGGCATGAAGCTCCTTCCATCATGTGAGTTGTTTCCAGGCACCATCCTGGGTGCTTGGTTACAACATCTTTCCTTGAGGTACCTGTTTTATGCTGTAGGAGTTGACAGATGGGGTCCAGTGAGCTAGCCATGCTGGCCAGGAGTCTTCAGGAGAAATGAGGGAGGAGATAGACTTCGAGGTAACCTTAAAGCAGGAGGGGAGGCCAAACTGGTTCAGCTGTAGACAGTTGACATTCTAATGGTGAAAGATGCCTTTAAATCAGTGAGAAAGCTTATGACATAAATAAGTTAAACTCTAGAAACTTAGGAATCTTAAATAAGAGAAAAGATACCCAGGGCTGCTCTTGTTCTGGGTGGTGTAAGAGGAGGAATTGGGCAGGATCAAGATGAGAATTAGATCTCACTGAAGGGATTGGTAGCTGGAATGACTGCTTATGATCTTGAGGCCCTCCAGCAAGGACACCTCTCTAAGTCATTTCTAGTCTCATTACCAGGCTTGTGGAGGTGGAAGGCAGAAGACTCTGGGGGAGGATAGGAAAGCTGATTGTCTCCCAGTAAGGACCACCTGGCTTTTCTCAAGAGCAAGGCAATGTCATGGTGACCCTGGAGACAGAGCAGAGCGGCAGGACGGACACCTTGTCATGAGTACTATTCATGAGCATTCTGGTGTCACTACTCAATGTTCAAGGGCAGAACATCGAGCTCCCCCGAAGTGCAGACAGGAAGGAGCTGTAATGGCTAACAAGGAGACTTTCTTAGTGACTCCAAGGCAAGACGTGTTCAGGCTTCAAAAATATTAGGCATTTCTCCATTTAGAGAAGGAACGGTATATGTAAACTGGAGAGGAGGCTCTGGAATGTCCCCAGTTTTTAGATCTTGGGATTGGGAAGAGCAAGAGCCCTGATGTCAGTCTCAAAATGCTGAAGCTAGTTGTGAATTATTCTTCTGGCTTTTTTGTTTGTTCTGGTTTTGAATGGAAGAGTATAGGGCAGCCTCAAACTTGCTGCGTAGTTGAGGCTGGCTTGAACATTTGATCCTCCTGCCTTGCAAGTGCTGGGATTCCAGGCATGCATCTTCATACCCAGCTGCCGAAGGTAAACTGCCTCTGGCTAAACCGGGGAACACTCAGGGCCAACTTAGTTATTGATCAGATAACCCAGTGCCCACTCTAAAGCCAATGATCTAACAGAATGGAGAAGTTCCCTCTGTGGGCAGATATTGTTAACCCAGTCTCAACCATAGCTTTATACAAAATGAAACAAAACAAGGCATACAAAATGTGAAGGAACAAGTAGATAGCCAAGAGAAGAAGTGGTCAGTAGAACTGGATACAGATGGCTTGCATTCCAAGTGTTGGACAGGTTTTTAAGACATGTGCTGGATATAATTGAGGATTGAATGAAAAAAATGGAGGGTAATGCGGAAAACAAGGGGGAATTCCAGCAGAGAGGCAGGAACTATTTTTGTTGTTGTTGTTTGTTTTTGTTTTAAGTAGAGGCTGAGGATTATGCCCTGGGACTCGTAGAAAGTCAAAAAGGTTACTAGGCAAAGGAAGACACTGTTGGATAGGAAGCTGCTTTCTGAAACCATTGCAGCCTCTGTGTCCCACGTATATGCTTCTTATATCGTGTGTGCATTCATGTCTGTTAACTGCAGAATAACAAAAATAAATGAAAACAAAATGATTAACGGAGAGGCCCATGGACATTTCCCAAGGTGGGGAAGTCAGAGGCTGGTCCGTTCCAGGAGTCACTTCCATTCCTCTGATCAGGAAGTTTAGGTGCTGGTGACATTTGTGGTTTTGTACAATGTGTGTATGCATTAAGTGATGGTCTCTTTGTCTTCCGTCCCTTGCTTGCTTTGGAGAGATCACTTGTTCAAAAGGACAGGTGCACCAGACGATTTGTCTGAATGCCAAGCCCAGAATAGAGGTACCTACCTACGGGTATTTTTAGAGTATTGTATTTTCTCTACTGTTAGGGCTTTCTTTTTTCCTTTAACAAGGGAAGAAGATCAAGGTTCATGGCAGGGGCCATGTGATTTTTGCATAAGCCCATCATCAAGGTCTCTTTTCTCAAGTTTTCTCAGAGAAGACCATTTTTCTTTTCTTCTAGCGTTAAAAATGACTGTCATGTCTTTGCCAAGAAGTGTCATAAGGTCTTTTTGGTATCACTGAAAAGTTGAGTAAACTATGTTTTGTTTTGTATTTTTCTAGGCTGCATTCTATTGTTCCCTAGGAAGTCAGTTTGACCTTTCTTTTTTTATTTATTTTTCAATTTTCTTTCATTTGAAGAGGAGTGAACTGGCTCACACAAAATGTGACTTTACATTGTGCCTCTCAGTCAAGGACAAATAATGAGTCTGAAACAGGCCCCAAATGCCTGCTGAACTCCAGCCTTTCCTGGGAGGCGAACAGGGCTGCTTTTGTGCGAGGGATTATTCATTCTAAAATTGCTCATTGTTGCCTCTGCGTCTGTGCCTTCCCGTTCTGCTCTTTCAAGCGCTATGATATCTGTAGTGCGTGGATTGCTTAGAAATGGGCCTAACCAGAGGGAAATGCTCTTTGAGATTAGTCAGGACCTGCTTCAGAGTTAGAGGCCAGGCCAAAGAGCAACTACAGAGCCACTGGTTCAGAAATTATTAAGCCTTTTAATAAGGCAGCGCCCGAGCATGAAATCAAGCATGGAGCCTTCTCTGGGACGGCTCCATGTGACTACGTGACTTCTATGTCCCTGAAGCCAGCTCTGGAGCTTGATTCCTGAGGTATTCTTCACCTTTCATGAAACTGTTAGGGAGTTTAGCACGATCGTGCAGTCCGAGTGGGAGATGCACGCCCAGGCTGTAAAGCTGCGCTGTTCGGAGGACTGCAGAGCACATCCGTGGTCATTACAGAAGGTGATGGCTGTGGCCTTTCCCCTGTCAGATGACACAGGCTTGTCTTTGAGAAGGTTAGCTTTTGGTAAGAACACATAATTACTCTTCTCTTTCTAGCTGTTATTCTTTTCTCTTTAATTTTATGTGCTGGAGCCTTCTGTGACTACATTATTTCCCAGTCCTGTGTGCATGTGTGTTTGTGGACATGCCCGTGTGTGCCTTACCCACTTCTCCATCCTTTCCTTTCTGCTGTCTTGCTGAGCTGTCTCCTCTTCTCTCTCCGGCCTCCACCTGTTCCCCAGTGCGCACCTTCACGGGTTCCCCCAGGGGAGCTGACATTTGAGTCTCGGTGGAATTTCCTTTCATTTTTGTCTCTTTTCCCTAGAAATGTTTTATTTGAAACTTTCAATTATAAATGGCAAAAAGGAGATTTTTAGTGACTGAAAAAAGCAGCCTATCAGCAGCTGGTGCCATCTCAGTCACCTGTAAAGCTGGTATGTTAAGAGGCAGTCCCGTGTTTGAAGCTGCACAAATAGACGGTCTACTCCATGACAGTGAAGTAAGATTAAAATCCCCAAGGGGACTGATGCCTTCCCAAACCTTCCTGATGTGCTCTCACATTAGCTTCCCTGAGCTGTAGGAGTTGTAGGCATGTGCTAAAGGTTCCCCTTGACAGGGCTTATGCTGTGGGACCTTCTGTTCTGAACGTGTTGGTTGCCATTTTAGTTGCACCCTGTAGAGCCACGTGGAAGGTCTACAGAATCAGAGCCAGGCTTGGGATGGGTGGGGACAGTGGTCGGAACAGATATTGTTGGCATATGCAGCTAAACAGGATCCAACGTTAACCGCACATGGCCATCCTATCAACCACTCAACAGGCTTCCCATCTCAGTAACAAGTGAGGAATGCAGGATTCATTTTCTGGATACGCCATTCAGACCGAAATAAACAAAACAACAAAAGTCTTTTATTCTTTTATTAATACAGCCCTTGATGTTCATTTTAACTGAGTTTTACCTGTTAGATCTTAAAAGGAAGGCAAAAACTTCATGTCATGAAAGCTTGACTATGTGAGCTTCCTCACACCCCCAGGGAAACATCACATTGGCCACTCGTGACCTTGATACCACTATAGAACCATAGAAAGTATCAGAAGCCTCAGTCTGCCTCCTCCGAAGGCCTCAGAACACACCATAAGACACCAAAATTCTTTAAACTTTGAAGGTGAGCCTTTTGCAGGAAGGACCCATGATATTTCTTAACGAGGTTTACTAGCCTGCATTCTGGGTGGTGTGATGTTACTGTTTTCACTTCTGTATGTCTCTGGAGAGTAAATTCCCAAGAGGCAGCTCCTCTGCCTTAGTCTCCTTTGGAAGCGCCATTGTCTGTAGATTGACGTGGCAGATGGAAGACTTTGGTGGTAGTACAGGGGTCTCTGGACAGGATAGGAAGGAGGACGTACCCTTGGTTTCATTGTGCCCGAACTGAAGCCGAATCTGAGGCCAGATTCTGCTTAGTCAGATTTAGCATCTCTAGCTACAGTCATTCCTCAGAACAGCCCACAAAAGAGAAAGCACAGGCTCCTGGGACGACTGTTGATGCCAAGGACTATGACTCCAGAGAATAAGAAGCAAGAAGCCCCAGTTGCCCCTTGCCAAGGGATGAAAGGGAGAGAAGCAACCCTGCCATTGATTCTTTTATTCCAAACCAGGAAGAGAAGAATTTTGTTAGTTTGGTTGGTTGGTTTGGTTTTTTTGAGTCAGAGTTTCTCTATGTATCAGCTTTGACTGTCCTGGAACTTGCTTTGCAGACCAGGCTGCCTTCAAACTCATAGAGATCTGCCTCCTTCTATCTCCCAAGTGTTGGTATTAAAAGCATGAGCCACCACTGGCTGGCAAACAGAGTTTTTTAAAAGGAATTAATGCAATAATTATTTTGTTAAAGCACTTACGGTGACTTAAATGAAAATGGTCGCTGTGGGCTCATAGGGAGTGGCACTAGTAGCCATGTTGGAGGGAGTGTGTCACTGGAAGTGGGCTTTGACGCTTCAAATGCTCAAGCCAGGCCCAGTGTTACTTTTTCTTCCTGCTGCCTGAGGATCCAGATGTAGAACTCTCAGCTCCAGCACCGTGTCTTCTTTCACAGTCATGCTTCCTGCCATGATGATAGTGGATGGATCCTCTTAACTGTAAGCCCTGCCCAAATAAATGGTTTTTTTTATAAGAGTTACCATGCTTATGGTGTCTCTTCACAGCAATAGAAACCCCAAGTCAGTCATCCCTAGATGTCAACATTAGGCTGAACCTTGAGAAGTCTCATGTAGGATCATTTGTAGCATGTGTGGGAAAATCTCTGAGAGACCAGCTTTGGAAGAGCATTTTTCTTTTAAATGCAACCTTCTGAGCATCCAGACCCATGAAGCAAAGTCCATCTTTGCCTCCTTCTCTCTCCACGGATACAGCAAGCCGCATTTGTAGCTGCAGATGGTATGAGCTTTAACTTGATTGCAGAACACATCCACACCTGACTCACTAAGATTTATTGTTAACTTTTCAATCCAGGTATGTTCTTCTTACTTGGGATATGTTTATTTGTTCTTTGAGTACTTAGAGCTGAGGGGATTCTGAGGAGTTTATGTATACATTTGGCATATACTGGTTGCAGGCTCTGATCTGCTAGGAATCAGCAGTGATCATGGAGTCTCTGTCACGGGGGTCTCTGCCCTTGTGGAACTGGACTGCTAGCAGGGCATGGGGAGCGATTGTGCTGGGCCACCAGGGAAGGTGAGGCTGTGGCAAGCTGGTTGTGCCTTCCTCAGCCAAAGCATCTTCCTTAAAGGCGGCAGACCTTCTGATGGCTTGTGCTCAGCTGTGTTTTCTCTTTGTTCCTCTTGCTTATGCAAAGAGTAAGAGTCCAATGATTGTTCAGGAGGCTGGAGGGCAGAGTGTGCTCTTGAAGGGTCTTCTGGAGGAACTTGACTTTTGCATTGACCTTAGAGAAAGTACTTGGAGGCTTTCATTTGCTGAACAAAAGAGAACAAAACAGAATCAAAGCCTGAAGCAAACTTACCTCAAGACCTTTAGTAACCCTCCTTTATCTTCTGCAGGAACAGAAACAAGTTTGATGGTCTGTGTAGCCAAGCAAAGACAGAGCTTGAAATGCACATTGGAAATCTAAGCAGTTGGTCAAGAGGGTCATTAATTCATTCGGTGGCACCTGGGGCCATGGTCCCATTTCCTCTTGGGCCTTTAGAGTGAGTTGCCATCCATATTTTTCTTCCTTTATGAAGAAAGAAAAGTAATAAACAGTGACCCCCTCCTGCCCAATTCTTTGCAGCCTTCTACACCAGGAAGGGATTTATCCAGTAAAGGAAGAGGCCTGGGATGTGTATGGAGCCAAGCAGGAGACCTGTGTTATAGGGCAGGGAGAGTTTATCATTTTACAAAGGAAGTAAGGCAGACCATTGACAACAAAATAAATAGGGGTTAATTTTAAAAAACATTATTATTGCTGTGTGTATGGATGTTTGTGTGGCACGGGACACGTGCAGAGGTGAGAGAGCGGCGTTGTGCAGTTTGTTCTTTCTTTCCATCTTTCTGTGGGTTCTGGGTGTCATGCTCACATTGCAGACGCTTTACCCACGACGCCATCTCCCTGGCACCTGGAGGTGATTTTGAAGTACCTGAGGTGTTGTAGAAAGGATGAGTAGTGACGGATGGCAGAGGAGTTGCTGCAGGTCATCAAGAGGCAGCTCTCGGAGTGGGTGACCAGAAGATTCTGACAGGGCGTTTAGTGTTTTAAGCCCAGACGATTCAGAGAAGCCATTGTGTGAACCTACACAGGCCCTCATGTTATTTAATACTAGTTAATAACTGAACATGAGATGGTGTATAACCATAGTCCCAGCTCTTGAGAGGAGGAGACACAACGGTCAGGAGTTCAGAGTCAGCCTTGGGGACATAATGAGTTCAAGACTAGCCTAGGTTACATGAGACTCTGTCTCAACAAAATGAAACGAAGCAAAACAAACAGGCAACAATAAATAGTTGTGAAATGCAGCAGCCACTGTGGAATACACTTTGTCAGATTCTCACTAAATTAAATGGGAAACATTATGTAACCGAGCAATTCTTCCCGAGATTATAGTCATAAAAGGATTAAAGTCAGATGTTCCAACAGAAAGTTGAACATGGAATGCACCAAGTGGCAATGTGCACAGTTGTCAAAAATAGAAATAGCATAGATGCCTATTGATAAGTAAATGGATAAACACACTGTTGTGTATCTACACGATAGAAATGTTCCAGTGCACGCTGAAATATAGATCCATCTCCAAGTCGCTCCCAGAAAAGACGTCAGTTAGACACAACAGGCCACATAGTGTGTCATTTGACTTCTGTGATATTTTCAGAATGCCCAAACCTACACAGATAGAAAATACAACAATAGATGGCACAAGGTTGTTGAGTGGGGAAAGGGCACACAGACTGTGGCTATGGGGCACTAACATGCCCATGGGGCACTAGCAACACTCTAAAAGCAGAGAGTGGAGGAGGTTAGAAAGAACTAAGAACATATTTATTGGTTTTTGTTTTGTTTTTCAAGACAGGGTTTCTCTGTGTATCCTTGGCTGCCCTGGAACTCACTCTGTAGACCAGGCTAGTCTCGGACCTCACAGAGATCTGTCTGCCTCAGCCTCCTGAGTGCTAGGATTAAAGGTGTGCTCCACCACAGGCCAGTTCATATTTTCAAGATGGCAAATGCTATGTTTACTTTACTACCATTAAAAGTAATACCCAGGGATATATTTGTGGTGGTTTGAATGGAAATGCACCCCATCAGTGAGCTCATATGCTTAAATGCTGGTCTCCAGTTGGTGGACATGTATGGAAGGATGAGGAAGGATGTCACCAGTGGCAGGTTTGAGGTTTCCAAAGCCCTTGACCTTTGCCATTCCTCGTTAAGCACCCTTCCTCCCTCCCCCCGTTGTTGTCTCAGGATGTTGCATCTCAGTTACCACTCCAGTGCCATGCCTCCATACCTGCTCCCAGCCACGATGGTCATGGACTTAACCATCTGGAATTATAACGCCACAACAAACTCCTTCTTCTACAAATTGCCATGGTCAGGATGTCTTAACCACAGCAATAGAAAAGTAACTGAGCTAACACTTAGTACTTTTCCGTTCTGAGAAACATTTGTGCCTAATTTTATGGTACTTTATTTCAGGGTAGATAGGAAAATATTTTTTCCGGCCCTGACTTAGACACAGATCTTCTGAAAGGAGGGCTTAATTAAATGAGTTACACATGGATGAGATGCATTTTATACACGCATCTCCCCCATCTATACCTGAGCTTCGTGACACGTCCAGCCTCTTTTTGTGCAGTCATTCAACTTTCTAAGGGCAAGGAGAATTCTCACTTGGGAGCTATGGCCTCTGCCAGCTGTCTCCGGAAAAAGAAGGCATTGGATGAAGAGTGGGTATTGATGGGGGCGGGTGATGATGATAAGCTCTGTCAAGACCATCAGTAGTTCAACCTTCTAAGGTCAAGCAGAATTCTCACCTGGGAGCTTATTGCCTCTGCCTGGTGTCTCACTGGAAAGAGAAAGAGTGGGTATTGGGGGTGGGGGTGAGAAGCCCTGTCAAGACCATCAGCCAGGAGGGAGAGTGTAAACACAGGAGTCACAAGACTTGCTCAAGTGTGATTGTGGATGAAAGCAGCCCAGAGATAGGAGAGGGACAGTGGCCAGAAGTATGACCTGGTTTTAGACCTGATGTCACCTGCTGCTAATTTTCTTGTGGTCCTAGGATTACTGTATTTCACACACGTGTGCATGTGCACAGAGAGACACATGCACTTTATAAAATTAGCACTTTCCATAGGCCTAGTACAGCACTAAAGCCAAGTGAAACCGACTATTTTTGACCAAACTTACCAGTCTTAGCTGGTAAGTCTTGTGACATTAGGAAGGATGTCATGTGACATTTCTTAGTTGGCTTTAGTAAGTCATCTGTCAGCTGTTTCTTAAGATGGGAGGAGCTGGTAACAATTGTGTAGCTTAGAAAAATTATCGGGACATATAAAGAGTTTTCATTTCTCTGGTGAGAATGAGCTCTCTGAAGCAGTGTGCACCCCGTGTCTCGGGTCTTGACAGCCCTATCATTTCTCTGGGTGACATAAAAAAGTGCTAGCCAGCCTCCTGTCCATTCTACCAGCTCCTCAGATCCATACACTAATCAGGTGAAGTATGTGTAGGTCTGTTTTCAGAGGGGCACTTCTCCATATATTTAGGTTGAGATAGAAAGTACTCTACCTCACAGACTTGGAAAATACTGGCACTAACAATTTCCACTGGTCCAGAATGTTTCACTACTTGTGAGTGGTGAGGCCTCCCCTTTCTTTGCATTCACATCTTTTCTTTCTCTCAATCTTCTGTCATATTCCATCACATTGGAAATGGGCAATCCAGTGTCTCCTTATGGGATGCTTAAGTGTCTTGATAAGAACCCAAGTGAGACAAGCCAAGCCAGGTTTCTTCTGTTTGGATCCCATCGCCAACTTTAATTTTGACCCAGTTTCTTTAGGGACAAGGAGAAGGAAGCTTTCAACCTCACAGAGATTATCAATGGATGCTTTCAAGCAGTTTCCCTGAAACGTGCATCTCTGGGAATCACATGTCTAGGCGCCTTCACGTCATGGGGAGTTTTCTGTTCTTCTCCTGGAGGAAATAAATCTCTGTAGTTCACTGTGAAGCTTTCAGGTCCCTTCCAGTAGACAGGCCCTAGCTTCAAGTTTTGCATTTCACCTGCAGTGTGAAGGCTCACACGCTTTTCCCCCTATCTCTTCCTACATGGAAAACCAGCTCTGACAGGAGAAGTAGGGGTAGCCAGACTGGTAGAGGTGGAGCAGGTGATTTTCAGTGGCCTCTAATAGTTTAAGACAGAGTAAGGGAAGACCAAAACACTTAGGATACAAGTATATAAAAGGTAGCGACCCCTAACAACACAGCCGTGTAGAGTCAAATACGTGTCAAGAAGAGAACCCTTAGAGAGTTCTGGTGCTGGAAACACATTCCTATGTGCACATAAGCACACTGGAGGGGGGATTGATGTGTGAAAGAGAAAGACAGAAGGAAAGGATCTTAGTTTGGAGAAATTCAGCATGGGGCATTGTGTCAGGACTTTGGTGGCTTCATAGCCTTAACTAATTAGCATAGGAAGTGGGACCCACATAGAGGCAGCCTCTTGTGTACTAGTCTTTTATTTTTTTTTAATTTGTTTTTGTTTTTCAGCAGTCATTTTGTATGTAGGGAGAGAGTAAAGATGGAGTCTAGGTAGCCGGCCCAGTGGCTGGAGATTTTAGGAGAGGCGCAGGAGCTATTTATTGTATTTATTGTATTTATTGTATTGGATGTGACAGCAACCAGCCACACCTCGGGGACTCTCTGTGTCTCAGCCAGCCTTCCACATACTTGCTGTCGAGAAGGAACCTACTTTACTGTTCAAGACTGCTGCTGGTGGTTGGTGGCGGCGGTCAGGGTTAGAGGTGTCTTTGCGTCTTAATGATTTGCATGTGTGCTGGCTTGCCCAGACCTCAGCAGTGTCTATCTGAACCCTTATCTTGCTAGACCTGTGTCCTTCATTTTGAATGCTCATCCAGTGCATCTAAAAGCCTACAGATACATTTAGGATGAGAAGGGATGTTGAGTCCTGTCTTACTCCATCTTGGTGGCCATTGCAAAGTGAAAGGGTATGATAATTCCACCACCATCCAAAGATGGCTTTCTAGGAACTGTGCATTCCCTATCTTTAGCAAAGGGTGAGGTGCTGTTGGAAGATGCTGGGAAGTGAGCTGTCTGTGCAGAGATTCTTACGGTTGTACAGGCAAGAAGAGCCAGGTTGCCCAGTGGGTGGCTAGGAAGACAGTTTAGAGGAGTAACATTACTCAAGAGTTTGGAGTCTCTGAAAGGACTCAGACTGCTGTCTTACAAGATGCTTAAGATACTTCTGTGTTTTCTCCTCATCAGGCCATTGCCTCCAGAGCAATTTAGTGCAATTTAAAAATAAGAACACAGTTAACTACCATAATGTGGTGAAGCAAGCTGTTTCTGACTGTGCATGCTAACTTTTTCTCTAATTAGAGCATGACTTATATTATGTACATACTGAGCCTTGACGTGACTGTGTACTGGCCCCTTGTAATATCAGCATTTAAGGTGGCCTATTCAAATAGATCAGCGGGGTGGTAAGTTTTCGGTGAAGGAACCAGCTCACAGCTAGACATATAACTTTCCATATTCTGCTAAATACGTTTTGTTCTTGTGATTTTCATGAATATCATTGCAAATTAAAAAATGCTGCCTGCTCTCCATGGTTGATTTAAATATGAGTTATGTTTAACTCCAGCTTTGCCGTCATGAGGCTCGCTGGAGGGTTGCAGTCGGATCTGGTTTCTGATGTTATCCCTCCTCTTGGTCAGGGGTTGGATGAATTTATCATGAACATTCAAATCACACCATGTGGACAGAGCAACAGTTTAACTAGGGTCTCTTTGATCGTGGGTTACATTGGGGAACATCTTGAGGCCCCCTTCCCTCACTGTGGATTTGAATCATGGTCATGCTTACCACCAAGAGACTGTTGGGAAAGTTGGAACTAGAGACCAAGATCTCCACGGGCTGACCAGATAGAGACTAGTTGGGGCATGGAGGATGTAGCTACTCCTGTGGTAGCTGGTTCCAGATTGGCAGTGGCCTTAGTATCTGCCTCCTTTCTCTAGGAGATGGGAGACAGAGCAGAAACTGTCTGCTACATAGCTTTCTACTTAGGACAGGCTTGGAAGTCTCTTCAGGATAAAGGAGGATGGGGGTGCAGGAGGAGAACACCTTTTCTCTCCCAACAGAGTTCATTGCACAAAAATGCATTGTCCTTGTCCATGCTGCCTAGAGGGACTTCACACACAAAGGGTTACACATGTGTGCATTGGACCCAACACCAGGTTTTGAGTCTGTTTTCAAGCATTAGCTGGCTCTGTGAGAGTTAATGCCAAATGGCACACCGGGACCACTACCTTGTTCTATGCCAACATCGCGACATTAAAATCTTCTCCTATGTAGAATTTCTTGATATCAGAGACTGTGCATGGGTCACTTTTATGTTGCTGGGCCCCAGCATGGTGCCCAAGTTGTCCCAGGCATGCTTCACAAATATTTATGAAAATAAAATGATAAGCAAATGAACATACTAGAGGGTTTTTTAAGATGGTAGATAAAGGTGTAGATTTAAAAATCCGTTTTTAATTGGAAGCAACAATAGGACGTGGAGACACCCGATATGATGAGATCAGGACTGGAATATAATAGAAGCATAGATTAAAAAGCATAGACACCTAAGATTTAAAAAGGACCTCAGAGAAAGATCCAATCCAACATTGTGTCTTAGAGTGTACACTCCCCTGTAATTTTTCCATTAATGGTAGTTGGGACTTTGGACACCTGCCAAGACCTATTTTATTTTCAGTGAGCTAAAATATCCTGTATAACGTACATCTCTAATTTTGTCTCTTGGAGATACCCAAACGAAATACTGCCTGTTTGCATGTGATCACCTTCCACTTACTGCAAGAAGAATTTTCCCATCCATCAATCTGCTTGACAAGTAAAAGGACACAGCTCCTTCCTCTGCTCCTTGCCTGCTGTACTAGCCTGGTACCTGAACTCTAAATAGCATAGCAAATGCACGGCCCTTCAGTGCATCACCTGAAGTGAGGGCACAATCCAGACCCCGACTTGAGTAGAAAGGGCTCATCGCGCTCCTGTCACTCTTGAAGCCACGTGTGTATTAGATGCAGCCTATAACACTAGCTCATCCTGATCTGACACTCACTTTGAATCCTCGCCAGGTTTCTACCCATGAAAATGCTACTTTCCTCTGCTACAGCTGACAGCGTGTTTCTCAGGCTTCTTACATAGTTTCTTATTTGGACTCAAGAGTATGGATTATAGCAAGCTTTAATTCCCTCCTTTGTAGTGGGTACAAATACTGTAAAAGAACCGGGAAGATACATTGTTGAAACCTGTATTTTGCTACAACAGTGTGATCTAAGGGAGACATGAGCTTCGGCGGATCTGGCCAATTCTGAGTAAAATTTGCTGTCTCCTGCTGATTACACTTTTCCTGGCTTCTCAGCAACAGCCAAATAATACATTTATGGTTTTCCCCGTGATCCCCCAAGGTGACCTTTATCCAACTTTGAGAATCAGCTCCTTTATATGAACACCTGAATGACATTTGCCAGGTCCCTGTCTTTTGGCGTATCTTCATTTTTCCGTGAGTCCTCCAAAGCTGCCTGACAGGGCTCAAACGTTAGTGTCTGCTGTGGTAGGGACTCATAATGTCGTGATTCTGGAGCTGTGTTTAATTTCACGTTAAGCCTATTGTCTGATTCTTTCCAGGCCTTGACTGTTGGGGCCAGATCTTATTTTACCCTCAATTTCTTT